>ML843644.1:21912-42081 GCA_009831015.1 Picea engelmannii | reverse complement strand
TTTAGTATTAGATTAGATTTCGTTTGCTAATAATCCCTGTCAAGAAATACCATGTTACAATTGATTTTTGCAGATTCTCGATCCAAGCATAGGCCCACTAAGAAAGGACGATCCTACTTCAAGAAGAGGCAAGATTTCCCATTGTTGAAACACCACTGTTCAACAACTCTTTGCTCTTTCTTCATTGCTGAAACACCACTGTTCAACAACTTTTTGACTTTCCCCACTACTAAAACACCACTGTTCAACAATCTTTCACACCATTTTCCCCCATCACTGTTCAACAACCTTTCACCATTTTCCCCATTGCTGAAACACCACTGTCAGCAACCTTTCACCATTTTCCGCATTGTTGAAACACCATTGTTCACAATTCTTCACATTTTCCCATTGCTGAAACACCACTGTCAGCAACCTTTCACCATTTTCCCCATTGCTGAAACACCATTGTCAACAACCTTTCGCTATTTTTCCATTACCAAAACACCACTGTTCAACAATTCTTCACATTTCTCCATTGACGAAACAACACCGTTCAACAATTGTTTCTCCCTTCTTCCCATTGCTGAAACACCACTGTCAGCAACCTTTCATCATTTTCCCATTGCGACAGTTCCACAATTCTTCACATTTTCCCATTGCCAAAACACTACTGTTCAACAATTCTTCACATTTCCCCATTGAAGAAACAACACCGTCCAACAATTGTTTCGCCCTTCTTTCTATTGTTGAAACACCACTTCCTCAGCAGTATTCTGCAACATCCCTCTTCAACAAACATTTCTCTGTTCTTCCTACGGCTGAAACACCAACTTTTCGGCATTTTCTGTCAATAAGCTTTTGCACTCTCATACTACATTTTGTCCTTCCAGTCAACAAATCCTTGATACAATTCATCTAAAAAATCAAAAGTCTTCGCCACAGCCATTGCAGAACTATTATAGACAGACATTATATTTTGTTTAAGTACGAATCAAAAGGTAAAGGTGAGGTATGTAAATTCTATGTAAATACAGTTAAGCTATAGTTAATGAGAAGATTCCAAATCATTATTACCACTTGTGTAAAACCATTATTAGCCGCACTTGAACGGGGGGGAGGAAATATCAAAATTTTATACCATCACTTCACATGAATTAACCACCGCCATTCCTATTTACCATCCTTTCGTTTGTTTCACCACCATTTGCATGCCTTCACTCGAAAAACTTACTTTGCACAAAAGTTGTTACTCGACTCTTTGACGGTGTATTTTACTGAGCTGTTAGCTATGGGAGGCTCTATTATACGGTACGAACCCGCCATGAAAACCCTGTTAGAACTGTATCCAGAAGCCTATCAAATTTTTCTGTAGGCAGGATGGCTCAGTTATTTTCAAATACTCCAGGGGTATGATCAACAATAGGTTCTCCAATTTGCTCAAAATCTCCAGGAAGACCATTCCATTATTCAAGGGGTTCGGATTTCAGTTACAGAAGAGGATATAGCACAGGTTTTGGGTCTCCCTACCAATGGCCTTCACTTGTTCAGTCGCAAACATGTCATCCTGAATGCCCAGCAGGATTTCCTCTTGCCAGGGGAACAAATTGAGCCTAAAGGCCGGGGTGTCTGACTCAGCTCGTTGCCGCCTCCATGGCCAGAAGTTGCAAAATTTGTCAAACACTACCTTACCTGTGAAGGTCGATACCAGGTATTCTACCAGCACGATTTTGTCCTGTTGTCTCATTTACGGCATAATAGATTGGTGAACATTCCTTATTATTTGCTCGGTTGTCTTAAAAATATGTCGCACTACTATAAAAAGGCTAAATATCCTGCCCTTTCACTCACCCATCACCGTCTTGTTCAACTGCTTATCCAAAAGGGTTTTTCCCAACAAAACCCTCCACTAAATAACCCACCTATAGATCCCCAAGAAGCCGCTGGAATTCCTGAAAACTTTCAGGAACAACAACCACAAAACCATCCAGACTCTCCAGAAATACCTAACAGTCCGCCTACAGACCCAATCAGTCCAATTAACTCCCCTACCATACCAAGCCCGCCCCACACTTTACCAGAATCATCCACTCCTGCCCTTCATATTCTTAGCGATGATTCTGAACCAGACAATTCTCCTTGTCCCATCATTGAGGAAAACCCCCATGTAAACGAAAGCAAATTCCTTTCTTTCTGCCCTTTTTACAAAGAAAACGAACAAGGGCCTCAACAAGGGCAGCCACTACTGCCACTGCCCTAAACCCCCAACCCATCTGACTAATACCCCGTACACCTCCAACCTCTCAAATGCTGAAATATTTGCCTATTCCACCCACGGGCACTAAAACACAAGAACCAAATGCCCAGGGTGTTGCGACATCATCCGTTCCAAATCAAGTAGCTAAAACACAAGAACCAACTACTCATCAAGTAGCTGAACCACAAGAACCAGCTACCCAATTCGTAGCTGAAACACAAGAACCAACTACCCATTCAGTAGCTGAAACATGAGAACCAACTACTCATTCAGTAGCTGAAACACAAGAACCAGCTACCCATTTAGTAGCTGAAACACAAGAACCAACTACTCATTCAGTGGTTGAAACACAAGAACCAACCATTGATTCCACACAAGAACCAGCTACAACTGAAACAAAAGAACCAACTCTTGATATTGATACTGAGATATAGGAATCAGAGGTCCAGGGTGCTGCAACATTACTTTCCTTACATCAAGAAGCTGAAACACAAGAAGCAGCTGCCGATCCTGTAGCTGCTCCACAAGAACTAGCTAGTGCGGCTGTGACTGCTACACAAGAACTAGTCACTCCTCAACCAGAACCAACAATGGCCTCTGTCTTACAAGAAAATGAGTTCCTAAAATCTAAACCGGAAGCCTACAAGAAAGGGCTAGCTGCAGCAAAGGAAGCCTATGAGAAGGAACTTAATTTGTACACCCTATCTCGCACAATGACCATGTTAGAAGGAACTACAACAGAGAATCCGTGTAGAGAATATATGTGTTGTCAATGTGGAGACATCTACTATCAAGCAGGCTACAAAGTAATTCAAATTCCAATGCCAGGAGCTCCCCCTGCTCCTTCAACTTTTGCAGTCAAAGAAGAAAAACCTGCTGTTACACAAGAACCAGCTATAGCTGTCACACAAGAACCAGCTACAGCTGAAACACAAGAACCAACAGGACCTTCTAAAATTAAGACTGAACCCTGGCCTGCAACAAATGTCAAATCTGAAACCCCTGCTTTTGTTAATAAAGCTGTACAAACATTGCCTATTGATGAATTTTCCTCTCCCAGCCAGATTAATACCCACACCTTTGTGGAACAGGCCACTCAGACCCTACCTCAGCCTACTACTTGCAACGCTGAAACACAAACTCAGCCATGGGATGAGCAAGCAATAATAGAAAAATGGAAAAAAGAGTCTGTTGTTACATAGGCCAAAAGCCTGCAGGAACACAGACAAATCTGGATAAATCATACCTACTCAAATGAAGAAGCTTTGGAGCAAACATGTCAGGAAGCTCGTGCCCTTAAGAAACAGAACAAAGAGCTAAAAGGCAGAGTGCTCCTGATTTTTGACTTGGCACAAAAGCTATTGGATGCAAGGAAACCATCCTGCAATTACTCCTTGTTCCTCATGGAACGACTTACATGGTTTCAGATCAAATCAATCACAGAAGGAAGACCCCATGCAGTGTTACATCCAACAGATTTTGTCAAAAACTTTGCAGAAGCCTCTACTATGGATAAACACCTCCTTTGTGAGGCATATTTTCATAATGAGGCCATCCCTGAAAACCGATAGCTTAACCTTAAACCTCTTGTCGGTGACATCCAGATCAGGGTACTCACCTCCTTCCTTAACAATCAGATTATATGGCAGGATTACTTCCTAGCTGCCAAGCATAACGAGGATAACCGCCTTCTCTGGATTAGGCCAGAACCACAAAATGCAACCACCTTTGTTATAGAGTATTATTAGTTTTTAAAGAAACCAGGGATGACTTAACACATTCAGCAACTACAAACAACAGTTCTTCAGGATTGTCAACACTTCATCAGATCCACAGAGATTACTTCCCTACAGGAAAATAACATGTTTTGGAAACAATCTACTGAGAAAAGACAGGAACACAATCCTTTTAGCCCCACTAATCTTGAGATAGCAATCTCCAGGGTACCTAGCTACATCAAGTGTGTTAAGCAATGTGCTGAAAGATGGATAGGGTACCAATTTCATTTTCCTATCCTCTGGTTGCCAGCAGAGAAATATCAAGTCCATTATAAATTTCTCAAAAAGGACAAAACAATAGCTTGGCAAAGGTTACAATGCGTTCAAGGGTTCAGAGCTCCAACATACATCACCTTCCACAACTATTGCTTGAGTAACTTGCATGCTCAGAGTTGATATTCAGATTCTGATTCAGAGTGAAGTTTCCTGAGGACATGCAACATTTTAAGTTGGGGGGGATGTTAGGACCACACAATGTACCTTTTTGCCCACACTTTTTTCCACTTTTACACCCTTGTTTCACTCACATTTAAAATCACATTATCACCTTACCCTATCTTTCCAAAGGTATACAACGTCTCTTCTCTGTACTATATGTTTAATATGTTTTGCATATAATTTTACATTACTCTCGTACTTAACCATTGATCGAAAATGTATAAGTGCTGAAACAGTTTGAACTGCAGATTAGCATTGAGGCCTGTTGCTGAAACAATTAAAGCACGCAACCCCTGTGGTTGAAACAGTCTGTGGACTACGATGCTGAAACAACAACTCACACAGAAGAAGCTGCTACACTCTCCATGGTCTACGATGCTGAATTCACACAGAAGTAGCTGCTACACTCTCCATGGTCAACAATGCTAAAACAACAACTCACGAAGCTATTACATTGTTCGTGGTTTATGATGCTGAAACGACAACACAAAACTGTTACATTGACCAAAATAGCCACACCTTGAGCTAGCATTAACCATCGCTGCTGTTGAAGACCAAGTTGCTGAAACAGTCGGAACGCAAATCCCGTGGCTGAAACAACCTGCGATTTGTGATGCTGAAACAACATACAACAACAGTAACAAGAAGACAAATAAAGAAGATTTTATTCCAGCCGCAATAACAACACGTCACTCAACACTTGTAATAGCATTCTATTACGGGAGACTAGGATACCCTATTCTGGTATAGAAATCAGATCTGACTAAGAATAGGATTCAGATGTGCAAATGTAATTTGATGATCAAATTGTATCGAGGGGATTATCCTCTTTAAATAAGAGGAAATCACCATTAGAGAGGATCTTCTGTTTTTGTACTAAAAAAGGATTTATAGAGAGGGATGTGTTTTACTTCAGATTGTAATGTAACACAGTTGATAGATGAATAAAAGATTATTTTGAGCATTTCTCTCTAGTTCCTTTCGTTCCACGGGAATATTGTGAGAAGGGAGGGCCCACCTTCTTCACAAGATTCACCCATTAGCTTTGTAGAGTGTTAGTGTTATTTCTGTTTATGCCTTGATTACATTTTTTTTTGCTGAAACACTACTTTACTGAACTCTGTTTTGCTGAAACACTACGTTACTGAACTCTGCCTTGCTGAAACTCTGCTTTACCAATTGTTACATTGTTTTCATATGATTCATGCTTGGGTAACTGTTAATCATTCTAGTTAGCAATCCTGCTTGATGAATTTATGAAAGCTTGATAATCAGAGACAGATGCTGAAGGTTCCTGCTTCGGGAATAGGGTCATGTTCTCTGTTAGAGATAGTTAGCCTTCAGTGCATGCCGATTATTTTAATGAGTTCATGAAAGTGTGCTAATCAGAAACATGTGCTAAAGTTTCATGCTTAGGAAATAGGGTCTTGTTCTCTGTTAGGAGTTAGTTAACCTTCAGTGTGTGTCAATCATTTCAATTATCAATGAGTTCATGAAAGTGTGGTGATTGGAAACAGGTGCTGAAGATTCCTGCTTCGGGAATAGGGTCCTGTTCTCTGGTTATAGAATAGTGGTCTTTCCTTTTGCAGTGTCTTGAAGGATTTCTTTTCCAGTCTGTTATTTCTTTAATGTAATCCATGATTCTTTGGACAATTATTTCTTTAGATATTGAACTCTGCAATAGGTAGATTGCCTTCCTGTAATTCAAGTTAGAACTTTAGTTTGTTCAAGGCAAAGTGTGATTAATATATTTTTACTACAACTCTAGGTTGCTTTTGAGATTGAGCATATATAGTGCGTGGTTACCTTTGAAATAAACAGACTTCCCTGGGTTGACAATTTATGTAGCACTTGATTGTTTAGTTAAATAAGCAATTTTAGTGACCAACAATAGGCAACAATGATGATAGGTGCCTCCGACACTACAACCATTGTGGTCGCAGGAGTCGAAGGGGTGCCATTAACTATAATAGGTGTGGGAGTCGAGGGGCTCCCAGTATTTTGATGACTTAGTTCAGTACTCATCCTTGTAGAATCACAAGTCTAAAAAGTGGAGGTGTGTGTACCACGTTTAATAACTCTACGTCTTTTAGAAGGCAAAGACTCAAAATCTGGTGGTAAATGTAACAAGCAACGAGACCAGTGGGGAAGCTGGTCCGAATCCACGATGACTTAAGACTCAAGATATAAAAATAAATCCTAAGGCCAACTAGTAATCAAAGAGCACACCAAAAATAATCTAACGACCAATATTCACACAAACAAGATAAAGTTGCTGAAAGGGGCCTCCCTTCCTAAGGTAGGTATTCCTCACCCAAGAGGGGCATGAGACTCCCTGCTAAAGATAAGAGGTATCATAATTAGTTATAAGGGCCCTCGTGGGCTTAAAAACTAGTTGGTCAGATCCCCCCAGAGAGGTAATCCTCCATAAAGGCCGTGTGTTGTCTGACCTAGGGTACTTGCAGAATAACCCCTGCAAGTAACCTATGTGGCACCTAAGTCAAGAAACTAAGGAACCATGGTATAACCAATGCACATGCGAGAAGTCGTAATTTAGTTCCACCGTATGGGCAGGGTAGCAAAGTCCGAAACCTTGAAAGCATCGCCTCTCACGGAGGTAAGGGCACTAGCAAGATCCCCAGCTACGAATAGATCCCCAAAAATATCTCTCACGCTAAGAAGGTATCGGGGGGATATCCCTTCAATCGACCTCACGTGACCTCGTGATTGACTTCGGTGTAAGCAGAGCCTCCTAATATTACTGATTATACAATGGATTTCTCCACTCCCTTAGTCAGACACATATGTTGATTTAATAGCCTTGGAGAAGTTTACTCACAAAATCCTATTCCAAGGCACTAAATCCTAAGCTAGTTTTTTCACCCTAGAAAATAAAATCGTTACTAATCAATTTTAAATTATAGCATTAATTTTAATGGCCTTTCTTACTCAAAAGGTGCAGTCGTGAAACTAGTGATGTTATGACTCAACAAGTAAAGTAAATGAATATGAAAACAATGCAAAGTCCTAACTTCAATTTTCAATGAATGATATGCTTCCTAAACATGCAATTTTCAATTCAATTATGCAATTCTAAATAAAAATGCAATATTTCTTTACATGCACTAAGATAAATGACAAAGAATCAAAAGATCAAAATGCCAATCAATGTAAAATGCCTATTTTTTGTATTTTCAATATAAGAAAAATGAAAATGCAAGGATTGAACAATAGCTTGATATAAAGAATCTACTGTGTATAGACAGAGACAACCCAAGTAGGATATCAAGAAGAAAAAATACCCAGCCCAAGGTGCAAGGACAATCAAAATGAAAAGATGATGAGAAAGGCACCACCCAAAAATTCAACCAAAGACAGGTTTCCTGCCATTCCATAGACACTTAATAGTCACTACAGAGACCCAAGAAGACTCAACAATCATCAAAACCTACCCAAAAACCACCAAACCCAACAATCAAGAAACAAAGTTTGATGTATGCAACTGTTCAAGGGAAAAGAGAATATGTACACAACTTGCAAAAGGACACCACACGTATATACATGAATGTCAAGCAAAATCCTGCGTATATGTGCCAAAACACAACTAGGCTAAGGAGAAGGCTGAAAAATCAAACCTAGAGTGAACAGAGTCTGTCAAGCAGTCATACGACAAGAAATTCAATATGAACAAGAGCAATCTAAGGAGAAAAACACTCCAAACCCTGAAAAAGAAGATTTTATCCCTAGTATGGTCGCCAATTCTGTTATGAGGAAAATCTCTCTATGGCTAGGGGAAAACCACAACAGATGGAAACGACTGCATAAATAAACTCTATTCTCAAGTATGCTATATAAACAAATATGCTAGCAAGATAAGATAAAAGGCCTACATCGTCCAAACGTTCGATGAAGTCCACCGCTGAGCACTTGACCCAAAGCAATATACCTGCAACTAGTCCTCAACAACCAAGAAACACAAGCATATGGTGATAATATATCATGTTAGCACATTCAATAGAATAATCCATCAACATTCATAACAAATACGCCCATGGAATAATAATTCAAATATTTGCAAGATATCAGTTGGATGAGAAAAGAGTATTTCTATTAATATATAATCAATAGAAGTGAATAAGTTACAAACTTTTGTGTCGACACGGTTTGGAACTGAGAAACCAAGTTCCTTCTAGCTGGGCCTCCACCACTTCAATCCTCCACCAAAGGAAAGCTCATATAAGAGAGACAATGAAGTTATCAATCAATAAGGGAAGATCTTGGGGGTTGAAAACTGTGTTCAAACTTAAAGGATAAAGGGATGCAGACTCAATGTGAAGTGAATAATTCCTCCAAAGTAACTTTGCTCTCAAAGTTGAATTCTTTCTCCTCTTTTCCTTAGCTTGGAATTGGCCCATTTATAGCCTTTAAGTGGAATTGAAGGGTCGAGTCAGAATGTTTCCAGTATATGGAAGGCCAATGATCATTGATCTCATGATGTGACATTAAAACTTGACACTATTTTTCAATTTTGGGCACATTTCCCGATGTACGCAGGCTGTAGTGGTGCAACCTGTGTATACGCATGCTGTATAGTAGGCAAGGTGCATATATGTGGAAAAATTGTATTTTTAGCTCTGGGATTTGAAAAAAGGGATTACAAGTCTACATAGGGAAATGGAAAAAGGCCTTCTGTGCAAGATTGCATGGGGTGAGACAAATCTTTATATAATAGGGGGGGTCTTCATAGAGATCAACGACCGCCACATTCAGATCTACACCTCATACAATAATATTTACGATATACACACTCATATTTCTTCTCATACTTTGAGATATGTGGCATATAGGTTTCTTTGGCAGTGACGATTTTTCATCTTGCAACTCTAGTGCTTAGTTTCTGCTACCACGTGGGGTTTTGTGTTGCAGATTGGCCATTGTTGCAGCAATATTTTTGGATGATATTTCTTTGCTTATCGAAATTTTTTTGCTTGAATATTTCAGATCTACTTTTGTAGCAACCTCTATACCCTAAGATCCGCATAGTATCCTTGGTCCGTTGATAGTAGTGCACCTAGAGAATTAGATCATTATTTGTAGCAACATGTTGGGGTTTTACTACTATATATGAGTTAGTTTCTTGATGACAAAAATTTGGTGCTTTTCTCGGTACTATGTATTTGTTATGAGAGATCATTTTACATTTCTTATGGTACATCTACAAAATTTGTTGAACTTGACAATCATTGTGCGATCATGTTCAAGTTCTTGAATGAAGCACTTTAGTTGGTCATCAACACTTTTATCCCATTGGATCACATTGAAATTCATCTTCTTCTTGGACATCTTCTTCTTGGAGAGATTGTTATCTGACACAATGTGTACTTGCCATGATGATTCATGCCTTTTCTCTTGGAGGTTCTTCTTGAAGTTAGATCTCTATTTGCTTCACTAGTTCCAAAGTGGCGTGTGTGAACAGTTTGGAGACATATTGGTTATGAAGATTCCTACTCTATCTTGAATTTCTTGGAACTTCATCATTCACATATTGATATTGTCATTGTTGGTCATTGCATTGGTTCTTGATAGTATTAAGTGTCTTCTCCTTGCACCTTGTTGAGGACTTGGTTGCTAGTCTTTTCACATTGGTTCTTGACGGTAGCAAGTGTCTTCTGCTTGCACCTTATTGAGGACTTGATTGCTGGTCATGTTGCATTGGTTCTTGATGGTATCAAGTGTCTTCTCCTTGCACTTTATTGAGGATATAGTTGCCACTTATGGATGATTTTCTACATTGTTCCACTCAACAACGTATCCCTGGCAACAACACAATTTGAAGATATCTTATGCACTTATCCAATATATTTGAATTTTTCATTAAGGGGGAATGTAATGTAATGCCATATTCATCTTCATATTACAACCATCATGTAATGTTTGTCTAGTGGCCACATTTTCCATTGTATAGCCTATCATCATGAGGCATTTGTACACACAATGAGGCATTAACCACATTTACCATTGTATAGCCTATCATTATGAGGGATTTGTACACACAATGAGGCATCATTAGACGGGTGAGATCTCATATTGGCATGTAACAAAAATCCAACTGTGATTCTATCCCTCTAGTAATCATTAAGGGGTAATGTTATAATGTGTTAATGATTTCCTAGTGGTATTAGATTACATGGATATGGAATTTTGCAATGTTAGTCTTCAATAACTCTCTATAATATTATAAAAAGGGTTTATCCCACATGAATCATGAGAATTGTTCTCCTTTCACCCTCTCATATATAAGTGAGGTGAAGGAAGCCCTTTATAAGTGCAAGAGTGTGTGAAAGATTAAGTGTTTTATGGTATCGATCTTTATCCTTGACCTTATGGCTGCTTAGGCTAGATCATCTATATGGGGACACCATCTCTTGTAAGATTGAAGTTTTCTTGAGGAATCTTAAGACCAACTTCCATGGATGTTTCCCCACATTGGGGTTTTACCACGTAAATCCAGTCTCTTTTGTCTCTCTTGTCTCTTGTTTCTTTGATTTACTGAATTTATTGATGCTTGGTATAGGAGTTTAGACCGGTAAGATTTCATTATATGTTTATGCATATTTCTCGAATCTAACACTTGTTTTCATATGATCTTGTTTGTCAACATGGTGCACAATTTGTTTCATTTATTTCATAGTAGGTTGGGTGGAGAATATTATTGATGTGATAGTTGTTCATACTTCCTTTCAAAGAGTGTTGTTGTATCTTGGATTGATCAACATGGTGGTTGTTAGCAACTTGTTGGTTGAAAGTGTAGTGCTTCTTTATTGCACTTGGCTGGTTATAAGTGTTTGTATTCCCAATGAAATTAAAGGGGGATTGCATGTCATTTGGTTATAATTTGATTTGTCCTTCAAGTTGAGTTTAAGGGGGGGTGTTCGAACCATAAGTTCTATTGTAAACTCACCTTGTTGGAATGTGTAGTTTACCATGAAGAGGGAGATGGATATTAATGGAGTTGAATGAGGAGTGGAACCAATTAGGGTGCATGCAGTATACATTATCCACTTTGATATATAACATCCACATTATATAGGCGATTATGGGATGTGGTACCATATAGCTAGGGTTTTGATTATGGACCTAAAACTATAAATAAATGATTTATTCATCATCCACGCATAGAGATATTGATCTGGGTGGATCTAGGGAACATCATAGAAGTTTCAGAAGTGTCCCAGGAGGCTTAGAATGGCCTCAATAGGCAGAGAAAGGGAAAAATTCAAAATTCCTAAAACTCAGTGAAAAGGACATGATCGTGAAGAGCACGTCACAATATTTCTAACGATGCAAACAACTCATCAAACGAAGTTACAGATAAAAAGTTATAAGCGGTAAAATATCAGGTCAAACTTGGTCAAATGTCAAAAAGTCAAGGTGACACATGGCACCACTGTAAGGGTGACACATGGCATGTCTGTATAACTGAGTTGGCATGGGATGAGGTGGAAAGGTAGACACATGGATGAATTGGGCAATGACAAGTGTTATTTGTGTGGACAAATTACATGGTGCCACATGGCCCAATCATGGGCCACCACGTGACACCCCTCCAATGGTTGGCAGGTGTAAAAGTTTTATGACTCCATAGGAGTAAAACCCCTGACCTCTCCTTAGCCCAAAGTCCCCACAACTCCACGCTACCACTACACCATGCAATTTTCCTTGTTTATAAAATGGTGAAACTTTTATTCAAGTTTGATGTTGTATATATGTGCTAAAGGAAAAGGGGCTAGGCCTTTGACCTAACCCCTGATTATATGTGTTGGTCCATGTGACCATATTCCAACCACCATATATGGTATTCTGCCCCAATTGTCCACCATTTTATCTGCTTCCACCAAATATCCACCAGTTTCATAACCTTTCCGCCATTCTAGTGGCCACTCGCCAGATTTGGCAGGGCGCACCAAAAATTGTTATAACCTTGTGCTAAATGGGGAGGCCCATGGGATTCGACCCCGAGCCCTCTGTCAAACTACCACCCTCTTTAGCATCCACTAAATACTCCACCAACGAACTCAGTTAATGCTAACCGCCCACAAAATTGTATAAGAAGGGTATTCGACCAGTGCATTTGGGGAAAACACAGAGCACGAGAGAGGAGTTTGAGCATGCCCGTATAGACTTTGTATGTAACGGGGCATGCTTTTCGAGATTTATCAGTCATTTATTGTAGAGGAAGTGGCATGGAAACCGAGGCATAGGTGTCTCTTGGGCCTGAAAGTGTCAGAATCGGATGGAGACGATTTGATAATCATTTTTAGGTAATTCAATGACACGAATCCAATGATGAGGTCTGTTTTTGCAGCAGAGCTTTAGATTAGAAATCTAAAGTTATGGAGAAGCCAATGTAAGCATGCTTTTCATTATTCTGTTTTTTCATTAAATGTTGTAGCATAGCATGCATGTTACAGGTCTGAAGGAGCATGGAGAGGCTGCATCAAGGCATCCAGATCAACTAATTCCTTCTATCTATTCATTTCTTCTCTTCTTTCAAATCAAACCAATCAGTTACATGTGACAGAGAAATTGTGGCACTTGCATGATAAGTGGCCAATGGAGCAATTCTAAATCTCATGGTTTTGAGATCTTGTATGGGCTGCATATTTATGCTTGGATTTGAGTAGAAGATCTAAGGCATTTGATGGCTCCATGTTGACGGGGATCATGTTTTATTCTTCCTCTTTTTATGTATTGAGTATGTGGGAATGATTTCCATGTCAGCATTATGGATGCCTCATGAGTATACAAACTTGTGAATGTTGTATACATTCCTGATCACATTTTGATCTCTTGTTTCTGTCACTGAAAAGGGACTTTGGCCTTACAACTTGTAAAGGAGAGACATCATTACATCGAGGAGAATAAAGCGGTCAAGCTTTGGGAGCATGACTCAGAGAGGTAGCCCACATTGGGTGAACTCCGTTATCAAGGGAAGTGTAATATCTCTTATGTGTATTTTGTCCTTATATTTACTTTCATGAATTTCCGCACATAGATCACCAAATGCAAGCATGACATATAACACATAAGGAATCTATAGAGACTTTAATTCAATTTGGATTCAAGCTCATAAGACTTAAATTTTACCTTTAATTGCACATCGTTCAAGTAAAACAATCTGTAACTAACCCTTTTGAAGGAGTGATAGAAAAAACCAATTATTGGAAACTTATTGCCCCCGAGTTCAGATCATGTGGTATCAGAGCAGGCTTGATACCAATTGCAGGTGTTGAAGCTAAGGATGGAAAGGTCACCAAAACAGTCATGGTTCGATGAGATTCAAGAGCTCAACCAAATGCTTCAAGAAGAGAATGCTGGATTGAAGACATTGTTGCATGTTGCAGAAGAAGAGAACCAAAGGTTGCAAGAGAAGTTGCAAGCCATGAAGATGTAGACAAGGGAAGGCTCTATGAATTGGACGGTGATAAGACCATCTTGTGACCATGGAAACTTCACCAGTTATGGGTGCGAGCATGATAGTGCAAATTCATGCACACTTTTTCAAGCAAATGAAGATGACCTACATGCATCCATAAACCAATAAGGATTCATAGAAGCATCTTCCACTGATCCTTCTCACCAGGAACAACTGGTCACATCTCAAGAAGCAGACCAAGGGTCCCAGTTTGAGGTGGAGGTAAATAATCCATGTGTAGTTCCTTTCTTGATTAATCCTGATGATTCTTTTGAAATCATTGAACAACATGCTTCTTGCATCGGCTTAAAGTTGATGATAAAAATGGGATACAAAGGAGGAGGCCTTGGAACCAATGGCCAAGGTAATGTGGATCCCATCGAGGCAATGGTTTGACCTCAATATGCTGGGATAGGCTATATCTTAAAGGATGTTGGAGAAATCTCCAAAACCATTTGGGAAGGAGACCCCAATACAGTCACTGAGACTCCAGAAGTCAACATTTCATCAAGAGATGAAATTGATTCAGTGCAGGCCAAGAGCATAACTTCTCACGATAGAGGATTTGAGACATGTCTAGGGAGAGATGATCATCACAATGAAAGAGTTGAGACCAAATCTTATTTCCAGTCTGACTCCAGAGGAAACTCACTGAGGTATAAGAAATCTAGAAACTCTAAAATGCCATTTGATTATAAGCATGTTAATCATATAAAACCGAGATTGTGGAATCAAATACCATGCAATTTTTGTGGATTGAATAGCCATGTAGTGCCCCATTGTTGGAAGAGAAAATCCTTTTGCAGGAAGGTTATGGCAACTAGGAGAAGGACGAGGATGGAAGATTGCTTTCCACACATAGAAAAGAGTAGGGGGAATGCACCTCTGAAGGAGAAAGGCTACTGCAACTATTGTAGCAGAGATGGGCATCATGAGGCCACTTGTTGGGCCTTACATCCAGATCTACATCCAAAGAGGAAAAAGAAGACCAGGAAGACACCTCCGAGGGAGACAACTAGTCAAGCAGTGTTGCAGGAAAATCCGCCACCAGGAGAAGACCAACTACCAGAGAAAGGATAACTTTGTAAAGAGGACATGTTCGACAAAATGGATGAACATATGGGGAACTTTGAGTTATTCGAGAGTGGTCATCTTTGTAAATCACATGTTGCGATTTAGACCCCGTAGAAGGGTATTGTGTACAAGTTATAATTGTTGATATCACTTCTTTTTTTGGCACATGTTGATATTGTTAGGCCTTGTGAGGTAGTTTGTGTATGGGTTTCTTATTGTAAGTCCAATGGACTTGAAACTTATAATGTAACAAATTTTGGCGACCAAAATTCCTTTCAGTTGGGAGGCGTGATCCGAATGGATCTAGGAAACATCAGAAAAGTTTTAGAAGTGTCCAAGGAGGCTCATAATGGCCTCAACAGGCAGAGAAAGGGAAAAATTCAAAGTTCCTAAAACTTAGTGAAAATGGAATGATTGCGGAGAGCGCGTCTCAAGATTTCTAACGGTGCAAACGACTCATCAAATGAAGTTATGGATCACAAGTTATAAGTGGTCAAAGATCAAGTCAAACTTGGTCAAAGGAAAAAAGTCAAGGTGACACATGTCACCACTGCAAGGGTAACACATGGCATGCCCGTACATCTGAGTTGGCATGGGATGACATGGCAAGGTAGACACATGGATGAATTGGGTGATGACAAGTGTCAGTTGCATGGACAAATTATATGGTGCCACGTGGCCCAATCATGGGCTGCCACGTGACACTCCTCCAATGGTTGGTAGATGTAAAAGTTTTATGACTCCATAGGAGTCAAACCCCTGACCTCTCCTTAGCCCAAAGGCCCCACAACTCCGTGCTACCACTACACCATGCTATGTTCCTTGTTTATGATATGGTGAAACTTTTATTTAAGTTTGATGTTGTATATATGCGCCAAAGGAAAAGGGACTAGGCCTTCGGCCCAACCCCTGGTTATATGTGTTGGTCCATGTGATCATATTCCAACCACCATATATGGTATTCCACCCCAACTGTCCGCCGGTTTCATAAACTTTCCGCCATTCTAGTGGCCACCTGCCAGATTTGGCAGGGCGTGCCAAAAATTGTTATAACCGTGTGCTAAATAGGGAGGCCTGTGGGATTCGACCCCGGGACCTCTGCCAAACTACCTCCTTATTTAGCATCCACTAACCACTCCACCAATGAACTCAGTTAATGCTAACCACCTGTAAAATTGTATAAGAAGGGTGTTCGGTCAGTGCATTCGGGGACAACACAGAGCACGAGAGAGGAGTCTGAGTGCACCCGTACAAAATTTGTAAGGAATGGGGCACAATTTTCGAGATTTATCAGTCATTTATTGCAAAGGCAGTGGCATGATAACCGAGGCAGAGGTGTCTCTTGGGCCTGAAAGTGTCAAACTTGGATGGAGACGATTTGACAGTCGTTTTTAGGTAATTCGACGACGTGAATCCAATGATGAGGTCTGTTTTTGCAGAAGAGCTTCAGATCAACAAGCTAAAGTTCTGGAGAAGCCAATGTAATCCTGCTTTTCATTATGTTGTTTTGTCATTAAATGTTGTAGCATAACATGCATGTTACAGGTTTCAAGGAGTATGGAGAGGTTGCAGGAAGGCAACAAGATCAACTTATTCCTTCTATCTATTCGTTTCTTCTGTTCTTTCACATCAAACCAATCAGTTACATGTGACAGAGAAATTGTGGCACTTTCATGATAAGTGGCCAATGGGGCAGTTCTAAATCTCTTGGTTTTAGGATCTTGTATGGGCTACATATTTATGCTTGGATCTGAGTAGCAGATCTAAGGCATTTGATGGCTCCATGTTGATGGGGATCATCTTTTATTCTTCCTCTTTTTATGTGTTGATTATGTGGGAATGATGTCCATGTCAGCATCATGGATGTCTCATGATTATGAGAACTTGTGAAGCTTGTATACATTCCTGATCACATTCCAATATCTTGTTGTCATCACCCAAAAGGGACTTTGGCCTTACAACTTGTAAAGGAGAGACATCATTACAATGAGGAGAATAAAGTGGTCAAGCTTTGGAAGCATGACCTGGAGAGGTAGCCCAGATCGGGTGAACTCTGTTATCAAGGGACGTGTCATATCTCTTATGTGTATTTTTTCCTTATATTTACTTTCATGAATTTCCGCACATAGATCAGTAAATGCAAGCATGACATATAACAAATAAGGAATATATAGAGACTTTAATTCAATTTGGATTCAAGCTCATAAGACTTAAACTTTACCTTTAATTGCACATCGCTCAAGTAAAATGATCTATAACTGACCCTTTTGAAGAAGTGATAGAAACAACTAATTAATGGAAAATTATCGCCCCCAAGTTTAGATCATGTGGTATCAAAGCAGGCTTGATATCGATTGTAGGTGTTGAAGCTAAGGATGGAAAGGTCACCAAAACAGTCGTGGTTTGATGAGATTCAAGAGCTCAACCAAATTCTTCAAGAAGAGAATGCTGGATTGAAGACATTGTTACATGTTGCAGAAGAAGAGAACCAAAGGTTGCAAGAGAAGTTGCAAGCCATGAAGATGGAAATAGGGGAAGGCTCTACAAATGAGACGATGATAAGACCATCTTGTGACCATGGAAACTTCACCAGTTATGGGTGTGAGCATGACAATGAAAATGCATGCACACTTTTTCAAGCAAATGAAGATGACCTACATGCATCCATAAACCAGAAGCATCTTCCACTGATCCTTCTCACCAGGAACAACTGGACACATCTCAAGAAGTAGACCAAGGGTCCCAGTTTGAGGTGGAGGTAAATAAACCATGTGTAGTTCCTTTCTTGATTAATGTTGATGATTCTTTTGAAATCATTGAACAACATGCTTCTTGCATCGGCTTAAAGTTGATGAGAAAAATGGGATACAAAGGAGGAGGCCTTGGAACCAATGGCCAAGGTAATTTGGATCCCATCGAGGCAATGGTTTGGCCTTGATATGATGGGATAGGCTATGTCTTAAGGGATGTTGGAGAAATCTCCAAAACCATTCGGGAAGGAGACCCCAATACAGTCACTGAGACTCCAGAAGTCAATAGTTCATCATGAGATGAAATTGATTCAGTTCAACCTGAGAGCATACCTTCTCATGATCAAGGATTTGAGACATGTCTAGGGAGAGATGATCATCACAGTGAAAGATTTGAGACCTAATCTTCTTTCCAGTCTGACTCCAGAGGAAACTCACCGAGGTATAAGAAATCTCAAAACTCTAAAATGCCATTTGATTATAAGCATGTTAATCATATAAAACAGATATTATGGAATCAAATACCATGCAATTTTTGTGGATTGAATAACCACGTAGTGTCCCAGTGTTGGAAGAGAAAATCCTTATGCAGGAAGGTTAGGGAAACCAGGAGAAGGATGAGGATGACAGATTGCTTTCCACACATAGAAAAGAGTAGGGGGAATGCACCTATGAAGGAGAAAGGCTACTGCAACTATTGTAGCAGAGATGGGCATCATGAGGCTACTTGTTGGTCCTTACATATAGATCTACATCCAAAGAGGAACAAGAAGACCAGGAAGACACCTCCAAGGGAGACAACCAGTCAGGCAGTGTTGGAGGAAAATCCGCCACCAGGAGAAGACCAACTACCAGAGAAAGGATAGCTCTGTAAAGAGGACATGTTTGACAAAATGGCTGAACAAATGGAAAAAATCCTTTGAGTTAGTCGAGAGTGGTCATCTTTGTAAATCACATGTTGCGATTCAGACCCCGTAGAAGGGTATTGTGTAAAAGTGATAATTGTTGATATCACTTATTTTTTTGGCACATGTTGATATTCTTAGGCCTTGTGAGGTAGTTTGTGTATGGGTTTCTTATTGTAAGTCCAATGGACATGAAACTTATAATGTAACAAATTTTGGCGACCAAAAGTCCTTTCAGTTGGGAGACGTGATCCGAATGGATCTAGGAAACATCACAAAAGTTTTAGAAGTGTCCAATGAGGCCAAGAATGGACTCAACAGACAGAGAAAGGGAAAAATTCAAAGTTCCTAAAACTGAGTGAAAAGGGGATGATCGCGGAGAGCGTGTCTCAAGATTTCTAATGGTGCAAACGACTCGTCAAGCAAAGTTATGGATCACAAGTTATAAGTGGTCAAAGATAAGGTAAAACTTGGTCAAAGCCAAAAAGTCAAGGTGACACGTGAGAAAAATGGGATACGAAGGAGGAGGCCTTGGAACCAATGGCCAAGGTATTGTGGATCCCATCGAGGCAGTGGTTTGGCTTCGATATGTCGGGATAGGATATGTACCAAAGGATGTTGGAGAAAGCTCCAAAACCATTCAGGAAGGAGACCCCAAGACAATCACTAAGATTCCATAAGCCAATAGTTCATTAGGAGATGAAATTGATTCAGTGCAGGCCGAGAGCACAAATTCTCATGATCAAGGATTTGAGACATCTCCAGGGAGAGATGAGCATCACAATGAAAGAGTTGAGACCAAATCTTCTTGTCAGCCTGACTCAAGAGGAAAATGATTGAGGTATAAGAAACCTTGAAACTCTAAAATGCCATTTGATGATAAGCATGTTAATCATATAAAACAAATCTTGTGGCATCAAATACCATGCACTTTTTGTGGATTGAATAACCACGCAATGTCCCAGTGTTGGAAGAGAAAATCCTTATGAAGGAAGGTTATGGAAAGCATGAGAAGGATGAGGATGGAAGATTGCTTTCCACACATGAAAAAGAGTAGGGGGAATGCACCTCTGAAGGAGAAAGGCTACTGCAACCATTGTAGTAGAGATGGGCATCAGGAGGCCACTTATTGGGCCTTACATTAAGATCTATGTCCAAAGAGGAACAAGAAGACCAGGAAGACACCTCTGAGGGAGACAACTAGTTAGGCAGTGCTGCAGAAAAATCCGCCACCAGGAGAAGACCAACTACCAAAGAAAGGACAGCTCGGTAAAGAGGACATGCTCAGAAAAATGGCTGAAAAAATGGGGAAAATCCTTTGAGTTAGTCGAGAGTGGCCATCTTTTTAAATCACACATTGCGATTCAGACCCCATAGAAGGGTATTGTGTAAAAGTGATAATTGTTGATATCACTTATTTTTCTGGAACATGTTGATATTGTTAGGCCTTGTGAGGTAGTTTGGGTATAGGTTTCTGATTGTAAGTCCAATGGACATGAAACTTATAATGTAA
>ML843644.1:0-21812 GCA_009831015.1 Picea engelmannii | reverse complement strand
TATTGTAATCAGAAGGTTTTGGAGAGTCTTTACCTTCATTTTCCTTGATGGGATTGTCTTCTTTATCTTGGTATACCTTCTCTAGCTTCAACCATAGATCCTTGGTGGAAGTACATTGTCCCATGCTTTCTTTGACAGAACTTGAGAGTCCATTGAAAATGGTCTTGAGAGATAATGAATCATTCTTCATTGCTTCCTTTTGTACAGCAAACGTTGACTTATTATTCAAGGGAACTGATCCACCAATAGTTTCATTCCAAATATGTTTTCCTTTTTCCTTCAGAAACCCATTCATTTCTATTCTCCATGCCAAGTAATATGTCTCATCAAAGAGGGGAACTTAGTCTACATGTTCATCCATTTTTGTGTCCATGGATCTCATTCAAGCTTGTAAGGATTATGATGAAGACCTGCTCTAATACCAATTGTTGGACACACCGACCACACTGAGAGGGGGGGTGAATCAGTGTAGGGCCCTTTTGAAACTTCTTTACAAAAAACCTTTGTTATCAATCACAATTTACTCAATATTCATTACTTTCATTTATAACTAGTTGTTTGTATGTAATCATATCTCAACATAAAACATCATCAATAGACCATCACCATAAAGAACACAAGGCACACGAGATATATGTATAAGTTTATTTTGTATTACCGACTACAATCCTTGGGGTTTATTAGCATCAAGTAAAAAGAGAAACAACTCCACAAGAGTACCAACTCTCAATGCAAGACTCAGCTTGCATATCTCAACACCAACTAATATGTGAGAAATCCAATCCTCGAGTGCAATACCCTGCTTGTGAACATAACCAAATCTTTCGACATGTACGTGACTTGTCAATAGTGCAGCATGCATATGTACGCACCCTTTCTATACTGGAGCATGCATATGTACGCACTATTCCTTCTGTCAGCCTACGTAGACCTTCAGAAACTAGGGTTTCTGAAACTTCAACCTTCTTTCCCTTCATACCCTTTTTTCCTCTGTCACATCCACTTATGATCTGTCACTATAATCTTCCTGTCACTGCTCAATCTATACCATCAAAAATCAAAAACATATATATATACCATCCAACAACCTATGCATGTTCCTCGTGCATACACAATCACAGATCATGGATATAACACAATCAGAATAGAAATAAACTACTCAACCAACCATCCACCATCTACCATATCCAAACATCACATCAACCATACAAAGAATGATTAAAGCATTCACCATACCATAAGAAATTCTAAACATAAGGACAATATTTATTCATACCATAACCTCTGTAATAGATCTGAACCTCTATAGTATATCATTCCCACATACTCAATACATAAAAAGAGGAAGAATAAAAGATGATCCCCATCAACATGGAGCCATCAAATGCCTTAGATATGTTTCTCAGATCCAAGCATAAATATGCATCCCATACAAGATCCTGAAACCACGAGATTTAGAACTGCTCCATTGGCCACTTATCATGCGAGTGCCACAATTTCTTTGTCTCGTGTAACTGATTGGTTTGATCTGAAAGAAGAGAAGAAACAAATAGATAGAAGGAATAAGTTGATCTTGTTTCCTTGTTGCAACCTCTCCATGCTCCTTCAGGCCTTTAACATGCATGCTATGTTGCAAAATTTAATGAAAAAACAGCATAATGAAAAGCATTCTTCCATTGGCTTCTCTAGAACTTTATATTTTTAATCTGAAGCTCTGCTACAAAAACATACCTCACCATTGGATTCATGTCGCCAAATTACCTAAAAACGACTGTCAAATCATCTCCATCTGAGTGTGACACTTTCAGGCCCAAGAGACACCTCTGCCTCAATTACCGTGCCACTACCTCTACAATAAATGACTAAAAAATCTCGAAAAGCATGCCCCAGTCCATACAAAGTCCATACGTGCATGCTCGGACTCCTCTCTCGTGCTCTGTATTGTCCCCGAATGCACTGACCCAACACCCTTTTTATACAATTTTGCAGGCAGTTAGCATTAACTGAGTTCGTTGGTGGAGTGGTTAGTGGATGATAAATAGGGAGGTAGTTTGGTGGAGGAACTGGGGTCAAATCTCACGAGCTTCCCCATTTAGCACATGGTTATAACAATTTTTGGTGCGCCCTGCCAAATCTGGCAAGCAACCACTAGAATGGTAGAAAGGTTATGAAACTGGAGGATAGTTGGTGGAAGTGGCTAAAATGGAGAACAGTTGGGGCAGAATACCATATATGGTGGTTGGAATATGGTCGCATGTACTAACACATATAACCATGGGTTAGGCCAAAGGCCTAGTCCCTCTTCCTTTGGCGCATATATACAACATCAAACTTAAATAAAAGTTTCACCATATCATAAACAAGGAACATAGCATGGTGTAGTGGTAGCACGGAGTTGTGGGGCCTTTGGGCTAAGGAGAGGTCAGGGGTTCTACTCCTATGGAGTCATAAAACTTTTACATCTGCCAACCATTGGAGGAGTGTCACGTGGCAGCCCATGATTGGGCCACGTGGCACCATATAATTTGTCCATGCAACTGACACTTGTCATCACCCAATTCGTCCACATGTATACCTTGCCACATCATCCCATGTAAACTCAGCTATATGGACATGCCACGTGTCACCCTTGTAGTGGTTCCATGTGTCACCTTGACTTTTTGACCTTTGAACAAGTTTGACCTAATCTTTGATCGCTTATAATTTTTGATTCGTAACTCTATTTGATGATTCGTTTGCGTCGTTAGAAATCTTGTGACGTGTTCTTCGCGACCATGCCATTTTCATTGAGTTTTAGGAACTTTGAATTTTTTCCTTTCTCTGTCTGTTGAGACCATTCTATGTTAGGGTCCTAACCCGCACATAGGTAGAACAATATATTCGGATGTAATAAAGGTCAATATTAATAGGGCCTTTCAATAAAATAGAATAAGGCGGATGTAAGAAGACCTAATAGAAGCTTCCATTTCTAGAAGGATCTTCCTCTAGATGCTTCTTTTTAGTATAAATAGGAGTTGAGGGTATGAGAACCCTAGCTTGGATATTATTGTAATAGAGCTCTGCTCAACTGGAGGTTTCCCCCTAGAAGAGGCCCATGAACATTTCTTTCAGATTCAAAGTGATATTTCTATTGTTATTCTTATATCATTCCAGTGTTATTGTGGTGAATGTTCTGGTTATATTGTTGTTATTCTGCCATTACTAGCATTTTATTTCTGTTTTGCATACATTTTATATCTAGTATATTACAAGTGGTATCAGAGAACTTTCCTCGGCAGAAAGTGTGGGTTAAATTTTTTTTCAGGGTAGAGATGTATTATGGTGTCTTTAAGCCACAGAGATCTATCGTTACGCGCATAAACCCGCGGTTGAGGGATTCATACATGCAGAAAATACAAGTGTTACTTAAGCGCACATCTGTTGGCCACCCTTGTAACCCATGTTGGTACCCCTTCGAGTGGTAGCGCATCAGACAGTACCTATGTACAGATCGACCTAGATTACCTAAATCCCTCTTTAGATAAACCGATCGGTCGCCTGAATGTTATAGTGTCACTGAGAATAGCACTCGGGAAGATACTCTATAGTACCTGGGTAGTCGGGTAGTACAACTAAGGGTACAGTCTATCCTCCTTAGTTAGTGCCCTAAGATATTGGGTCGAGTACTAATGTTGTACCCCACACGTACATTAGAGAGCTATAACACAGAGAAAACCCTTGTCTTTAGAACCCTTGAATACCTAACCCTTGGGGACAAAAACATAAACAAATTAAAATAGAAAAGATCTATTGTCGTGCAACTATGTTCGGGTTGCCAAGTNNNTTATTTCAAACCTATTCCATTGGATTCATCTCTTCGCCCTTATCACATTCATCCATATCATTTTTTCGTAAAAAAAAATTTACCTCGCCCACCCCTTTTAAGTTCCCCCATCCTCATGGTCCATACTCGTAGCCAAGACTTGGAAGATCACTTCAACACCTTGCAATATGGTCTCATTGAGACCCAACAAGAAGTGAAACAACTCAGTGCCAATGTCATCGCCATCAATACAACCATGCAGTCCTCAATGGGTGAAATCAAAAAAGACCTCACCACCCAACTTGAATCGGTATTTTTGGCACTCTGCACCAAACCACATATCCCTACAAATAAACCTTCCTCTTCCTCACCCCCACATACTGAAGGTGACCATTCCTCTCATTCCCATACCTTGCATAACCATCACTTTCAACATGACCTACGCCTTCCATGGGTGGATGTGACCAAATTTGATGGCTCGGACCCCACTAGTTGGGTAACCCAAATGGAACATTACTTCTCTTTATACATCATTACAAATGACTTGGCCAAACTCCGGTATGGTATTCTCCATCTAGATCAAGAACGTTGGCAATGGAGAAAAATTCTCATCAAGGGTATATTGCTTGGACACAATTTGTGGCAGAGATTTATGAATGCTTTGACACTAACACCAACCATTTGGGTCGTTTGACAAAGCTGACACAATTAGGAACAGTGGAAGACTTTATAGCTACCTTTGAGTGCCTGGATTTTAGAACAAAGGGCATGTCTGATGCCTTTTTCTGAGAGTGTTTTATCAGCGACCTCAAGGATGAAATTCGGGCCCATGTTTTCATGGCTCGGCCTGAGAGTTGGGTGGAGGCTACCAAAAGAGATAAAGAAGCACAACAGGTTGTATCTTCTCAAAACTGCAAACCCTCCTTCATCCCTCTCCCTAAACTAGTAAATCCCAGTACTCCCTCTGCTCCACTAAAGATCCAAAAATTGACCCAGGCTAAAATGGTTGAACGCCAACTCAAAGGCCTTTGTTATAAATGTGATGACAAATATTTCTCGGGCCACAAGTGTAAAGAAAAAAATATTTTTATGGCCATCTCCAAGGAGATTTCGGAAGAAGATGAAGAAACTCCCTCTATGTTTGAATCACCTGAATCCACTAACATAACCCCTCCCTCAGACCCTCTCAAAGTAGAACCGGTCATTTCCCTCAATGCTCTCACTGTCTTCTCCGCTCCCCAAACCCTCAAGCTAATCAGTTACATCAAGCATCGAAAGGTCATCATTCTGGTTGATAGTGGAAACACCCATAATTTTATTCATCGCCACATTGCCCAAGAAACTCATTGCTACATCCATGCCGCCAATAATTTCCAAATCATGATTGCCAATGGTGGTTCCATGAAATGTGGAGGGCGTTTTGAAAATGTTCATCTCCAAATTGGTGACTACCACCTGAAATCACATATGTTTTTTATCGACATGGGAGGTTGTGACATTGTGTTGGGTGCAGACTGGATAAGGACTTTGGGTCCCATTCTCATGGATTTTAAAGAATTAACCATGCAATTCGACCAGGAGGACAACCAATATAAGTTCCAAGGAATCACCATCGGTTCACCTGAGATCATTAGTTCCCATCGCATGGAAAAGATTCTCAAAAAGGGTCATTCTGGTGTTATCGCCCAACTCCATGCCATACAAGCAATAGAGACACCCTCTATACTGCAAGACCTCCAAGCCATCCTTTCTAAACATCAATTGTTCTTTTCCACTCCCTAAGGCCTCCCTCCTTCCTGTGGTGTTCATGATCATTCCATTCCCCTTGTACTAGGAATCCTTCCTCCCAATATCTATCCATATCGTCACCCCGAATTCCCAAAAAAATGAAATTGAGAAAATGGTCCAGGAACTCCTTAATGCAAGTGTTATCCGCCCTAGTACGAGCCTCTATTTGTCTCCCGTGGTCATGGTCCTAAAGAAAGAAGGTTCTTGGCTAATGTGTCCTAACTTTCGTGCCCTCAACAAACTTACCATCAAAGACAAATTCCCCATTCCTATCATTGATGACCTCCTGGATGAATTGAGTGGCGCCCAATTCTTCACTAAACTAGATCTTCGTTCGAGCTACCACCAAATATGTATGAAAGAGGCAAATATTCCCAAGACTGTCTTTAGAACTCATGAGGGCCACTATGAGTTTTTGTTCATGCCCTTTGGCTTGTGTAATGCCCCTTCCACCTTCCAAAGCCTCATTAATCATGTCTTTCGTCCTTTTCTCTACCATTTTGTCTTAGTTTTCTTTGATGATATCCTCATCTATAGAAAAACCTGGACAGACCATCTTGCTCATGTGGATCGAGTTCTCCATCTACTCTCTCAGCACCAACTTCTCCTAAAAAAGTCTAAATGTGCTTTTGGTGCCTTGGAAGTAGAATACTTGGGTCATCTGGTTAGCAAAGATGGCATCAGGGTGGATCCTAAAAAGATTGAAGCTATGCAAGACTGGCCTCACCCAAAGACTCTGAAGAGCTTGCGCGTATTTCTAGGCTTAACAGGGTATTATCGCAAGTTTGTTAAGAATTATGGGAAGATTGTAGCACCTCTCACTGCTCTCCTAAAAAAGAACTCTTTCACTTGGACTCCAACTGCTGCTCAAGCTTTTCAAACCTTGAATATGGCCATGTGCACCATGCTAGTCCTCGCCCTTCCTGATTTCACAAAGACCTTTGTGTTGGAATGTGATGCCTCAGGGAAAGGAATTGGTGTTGTCCTTATGCAAGAGGGTCAACCTTTGGCCTTTACCAGCAAGCAACTATCTAAAAGAAATCTAGGCAAATCCATCTATGAAAAGGAAATGTTGGCTATTCTGCATGTTGTGGATCTATGGCGTCCTTATCTATTGGGGAAATGGTTCCAAATTAAGACAGACCATCAAAGCCTCAAGTATTTTCTGGAACAATGCATTTCCTCCCCAGAACAACAAAAATGGGTGACTAAACTCTTTGGATATGATTATGAGATCATTTATAAGAAAGGCAAAAACAATGTGGTTGTGGATGCACTTTCTCGAAAATATGAAGATGAAGGATCCCTTTTTTCTCTTTCATTCATTGTACTAGATTGACTCCAAGCCATTTTCCAGGAATGGCTACAAGATCCCAAAAGTTTGCATTTGATCCAGCAATTGCAATCCAATGCTCCAGCTTCCCCAGGGTACTCTTGGCTCCATGAGGAACTTCAATACAAAGTCTGTTTGTATTTAAGTAAACAATCAAATCTTAAATCCACGGTACTTTCTGAGCTTCATGCTACACCCAGAGTAGGGCACTCTGGGTTCACCAAAACCTATGATAGGGTCAAACGTTCCTTTTTTTGGTTTGGTATGAAATAGGACATTCATAATTTTTTAGTTGAATGTGACGTGTGTCAATGCAACAAGGGAGAAATAGTCAAATCGTCGAGCACACTACAACCGCTCCCGATTCCACCTGCTATTTGGAAGGATATCTATATGGATTTTATTACCAGCTTACCCAAATAGGGAAATAAATCCGTCATCATGGTGGTTTTTGATCGCCTTTCCAAGTATGCTCATTTATGTGCCCTTCAACACCCGTTTACAACATCCATGGTGGCTCAAATATTCATGGATCGGATCTTTAAGCTTCATGGCATGCTGCACTCTATTGTTTATGATCGTGACCCAACTTTCACAAGCAATTTTTGGCAAGAACTATTCAAGATACAAGGCACTGAATTGCATCTCAGCACAACTTATCATCCCCAGACTGATGGCCAAACAGAAGTTTTCAACAAGTGTTTGGAAACATATTTGAGGTGTTTTTCCTTAGAAAAGCAAATTCAGTGGGCTCAATGGTTACCCCTAGCTGAATGGTGGTACAACACTTCATACCATACAACTACACGCATGACTTCTTTTGAAGAGGTATATGGACAGAAGCCACCTTCAGTTCTCTCATACTTACTGGGTGCCTCGAAGGTCTAGGCGGTTGACCTAACACTTATAACTCGATAGGCCATTCTCCGTACCCTCAAAGAGAATTTGGTCATGGCACAGAATCACATGAAGCAACAAGCAGATCAAGGTCACTCTAAACGTCAATTTGCAGAAGGGGATCAGGTGTTTCTTCGACTGCAACCTTACAAGCAAACTTCACTCAAGGTCGAGAATTGTTAGAAGCTAACGCCCAAATTTTATGGTCCTTATACCATGCTCAAGCATGTGGGATAAGTCGCCTATCAGTTAGCGTTGCCCAGCCATTCGAAGCTACATCATGCTTTTCATGTTTCATGCTTAAAGAAGGTGATTGGAGTTGAAGAAGGATCCATTTGGCTACAACCAGAAGCATTTTTGGACCAATGTGAGCATTGCCTATGTTAGAGAACCATCAAGGAAGTGTTAGTCCAGTGGAAAGATACAACTCCAGCATACGCCACTTGGGAACCAGTTACCATTCTACATCAATTTCCTCATCTCAAGCCTTGAGGACAAGGCTATTTTCAAGGGGGTGGACATGTTGGGGTCCTAACCCGTACATAGGTAGAACAATATATTGGGATGTAATAAAGGTCAATATTAATAAGGCCTTTCAATAAAATAAAATAAGGCGGATGTAAGAAGACCTAATAGAAGCTTCTACTTCTAGAAGGATCTTCCTTTAGATGCTTCTTTTTAGTATAAATAGGAGTTGAGGGTATGAGAACCCTAGCTTGGATATTATTGTAATAGAGCTCTACTCAACTAGAGGTTGCCTCCTCGAAGAGGCCTGTGAACATTTCTTTCAGATTCAAAGTTTTATTTTTGTTGTTATTCCTATATCATTTCAGTGTTATTGTGGTGAATGTTCTGGTTATATTGTTGTTATTTTTCCATTACTATCATTTTATTTATATTCTGCATACATTTTATATCTAGTATATTACATTCTAAGCCTCTTGGGACACTTCTGAAACTTTTGTGATGTTCCCTAGATCCATTCGAATCACACCTCCCAACTGAAAGGACTTTTGGTCCCAAAAAGCCGTTACATTATAAGTTTCATGTCCATTGGACTTACAATCAGAAACCTATACCCAAACTACCTCACAAGGCCTAACAATATCAACATGTTCCAGAAAAATAAGTGATATCAACAATTATCACTTTTACACAATACCCTTCTATGGGGTCTGAATCGCAATGTGTGATTTAAAAAGATGGCCACTCTCGACTAACTCAAAGGATTTTCCCCATTTTTTCAGCCATTTTTCTGAGCATGTCCTCTTTACCGAGCTGTCCTTTCTTTGGTAGTTGGTCTTCTCCTGGTGGCGGATTTTTCTGCAGCACTGCCTAACTAGTTGTCTCCCTCAGAGGTGTCTTCCTGGTCTTCTTGTTCCTCTTTGGACATAGATCTTAATGTAAGGCCCAATAAGTGGCCTCCTGATGCCCATCTCTACTACAATGGTTGCAGTAGCCTTTCTCCTTCAGAGGTGCATTCCCCCTACTCTTTTTCATGTGTGGAAAGCAATCTTCCATCCTCATCCTTCTCATGCTTTCCATAACCTTCCTTCATAAGGATTTTCTCTTCCAACACTGGGACATTGCGTGGTTATTCAATCCACAAAAAGTGCATGGTATTTGATGCCACAAGATTTGTTTTATATGATTAACATGCTTATCATCAAATGGCATTTTAGAGTTTCAAGGTTTCTTATACCTCAATCATTTTCCTCTTGAGTCAGGCTGACAAGAAGATTTGGTCTCAACTCTTTCATTGTGATGCTCATCTCTCCCTGGAGATGTCTCAAATCCTTGATCATGAGAATTTGTGCTCTCGGCCTGCACTGAATCAATTTCATCTCCTAATGAACTATTGGCTTATGGAATCTTAGTGATTGTCTTGGGGTCTCCTTCCTGAATGGTTTTGGAGCTTTCTCCAACATCCTTTGGTACATATCCTATCCCGACATATCGAAGCCAAACCACTGCCTCGATGGGATCCACAATACCTTGGCCATTGGTTCCAAGGCCTCCTCCTTCGTATCCCATTTTTCTCACGTGTCACCTTGACTTTTTGGCTTTGACCAAGTTTTACCTTATCTTTGACCACTTATAACTTGTGATCCATAACTTTGCTTGACGAGTCGTTTGCACCATTAGAAATCTTGAGACACGCTCTCCGCGATCATCCCCTTTTCACTCAGTTTTAGGAACTTTGAATTTTTCCCTTTCTCTGTCTGTTGAGTCCATTCTTGGCCTCATTGGACACTTCTAAAACTTTTGTGATGTTTCCTAGATCCATTCGGATCACGTCTCCCAACTGAAAGGACTTTTGGTCGCCAAAATTTGTTACATTATAAGTTTCATGTCCATTGGACTTACAATAAGAAACCCATACACAAACTACCTCACAAGGCCTAAGAATATCAACATGTGCCAAAAAAATAAGTGATATCAACAATTATCACTTTTACACAATACCCTTCTACGGGGTCTGAATCGCAACATGTGATTTACAAAGATGACCACTCTCGACTAACTCAAAGGATTTTTTCCATTTGTTCAGCCATTTTGTCAAACATGTCCTCTTTACAGAGCTATCCTTTCTCTGGTAGTTGGTCTTCTCCTGGTGGCGGATTTTCCTCCAACACTGCCTGACTGGTTGTCTCCCTTGGAGGTGTCTTCCTGGTCTTCTTGTTCCTCTTTGGATGTAGATCTATATGTAAGGACCAACAAGTAGCCTCATGATGCCCATCTCTGCTACAATAGTTGCAGTAGCCTTTCTCCTTCATAGGTGCATTCCCCCTACTCTTTTCTATGTGTGGAAAGCAATCTGTCATCCTCATCCTTCTCCTGGTTTCCCTAACCTTCCTGCATAAGGATTTTCTCTTCCAACACTGGGACACTACGTGGTTATTCAATCCACAAAAATTGCATGGTATTTGATTCCATAATATCTGTTTTATATGATTAACATGCTTATAATCAAATGGCATTTTAGAGTTTTGAGATTTCTTATACCTCGGTGAGTTTCCTCTGGAGTCAGACTGGAAAGAAGATTAGGTCTCAAATCTTTCACTGTGATGATCATCTCTCCCTAGACATGTCTCAAATCCTTGATCATGAGAAGGTATGCTCTCAGGTTGAACTGAATCAATTTCATCTCATGATGAACTATTGACTTCTGGAGTCTCAGTGACTGTATTGGGGTCTCCTTCCCGAATGGTTTTGGAGATTTCTCCAACATCCCTTAAGACATAGCCTATCCCATCATATCAAGGCCAAACCATTGCCTCGATGGGATCCAAATTACCTTGGCCATTGGTTCCAAGGCCTCCTCCTTTGTATCCCATTTTTCTCATCAACTTTAAGCCGATGCAAGAAGCATGTTGTTCAATGATTTCAAAAGAATCATCAACATTAATCAAGAAAGGAACTACACATGGTTTATTTACCTCCACCTCAAACTGGGACCCTTGGTCTACTTCTTGAGATGTGTCCAGTTGTTCCTGGTGAGAAGGATCAGTGGAAGATGCTTCTGGTTTATGGATGCATGTAGGTCATCTTCATTTGCTTGAAAAAGTGTGCATGCATTTTCATTGTCATGCTCACACCCATAACTGGTGAAGTTTCCATGGTCACAAGATGGTCTTATCATCGTCTCATTTGTAGAGCCTTCCCCTATTTCCATCTTCATGGCTTGCAACTTCTCTTGCAACCTTTGGTTCTCTTCTTCTGCAACATGTAACAATGTCTTCAATCCAGCATTCTCTTCTTGAAGAATTTGGTTGAGCTCTTGAATCTCATCAAACCACGACTGTTTTGGTGACCTTTCCATCCTTAGCTTCAACACCTACAATCGATATCAAGCCTGCTTTGATACCACATGATCTAAACTTGGGGGCGATAATTTTCCATTAATTAGTTGTTTCTATCACTTCTTCAAAAGGGTCAGTTATAGATCATTTTACTTGAGCGATGTGCAATTAAAGGTAAAGTTTAAGTCTTATGAGCTTGAATCCAAATTGAATTAAAGTCTCTATATATTCCTTATTTGTTATATGTCATGCTTGCATTTACTGATCTATGTGCGGAAATTCATGAAAGTAAATATAAGGAAAAAATACACATAAGAGATATGACACGTCCCTTGATAACAGAGTTCACCCGATCTGGGCTACCTCTCCAGGTCATGCTTCCAAAGCTTGACCACTTTATTCTCCTCATTGTAATGATGTCTCTCCTTTACAAGTTGTAAGGCCAAAGTCCCTTTTGGGTGATGACAACAAGATATTGGAATGTGATCAGGAATGTATACAAGCTTCACAAGTTCTCATAATCATGAGACATCCATGATGCTGACATGGACATCATTCCCACATAATCAACACATAAAAAGAGGAAGAATAAAAGATGATCCCCATCAACATGGAGCCATCAAATGCCTTAGATCTGCTACTCAGATCCAAGCATAAATATGTAGCCCATACAAGATCCTAAAACCAAGAGATTTAGAACTGCCCCATTGGCCACTTATCATGAAAGTGCCACAATTTCTCTGTCACATGTAACTGATTGGTTTGATGTGAAAGAACAGAAGAAACGAATAGATAGAAGGAATAAGTTGATCTTGTTGCCTTCCTGCAACCTCTCCATACTCCTTGAAACCTGTAACATGCATGTTATGCTACAACATTTAATGACAAAACAACATAATGAAAAGCAGGATTACATTGGCTTCTCCAGAACTTTAGCTTGTTGATCTGAAGCTCTTCTGCAAAAACAGACCTCATCATTGGATTCACGTCGTCGAATTACCTAAAAACGACTGTCAAATCGTCTCCATCCAAGTTTGACACTTTCAGGCCCAAGAGACACCTCTGCCTCGGTTATCATGCCACTGCCTTTGCAATAAATGACTGATAAATCTCGAAAATTGTGCCCCATTCCTTACAAATTTTGTACGGGTGCACTCAGACTCCTCTCTCGTGCTCTGTGTTGTCCCCGAATGCACTGACCGAACACCCTTCTTATACAATTTTACAGGTGGTTAGCATTAACTGAGTTCATTGGTGGAGTGGTTAGTGGATGCTAAATAAGGAGGTAGTTTGGCAGAGGTCCCGGGGTCGAATCCCACAGGCCTCCCTATTTAGCACACGGTTATAACAATTTTTGGCACGCCCTGCCAAATCTGGCAGGTGGCCACTAGAATGGCGGAAAGTTTATGAAACCGGCGGACAGTTGGGGTGGAATACCATATATGGTGGTTGGAATATGATCACATGGACCAACACATATAACCAGGGGTTGGGCCGAAGGCCTAGTCCCTTTTCCTTTGGCGCATATATACAACATCAAACTTAAATAAAAGTTTCACCATATCATAAACAAGGAACATAGCATGGTGTAGTGGTAGCACGGAGTTGTGGGGCCTTTGGGCTAAGGAGAGGTCAGGGGTTTGACTCCTATGGAGTCATAAAACTTTTACATCTACCAACCATTGGAGGAGTGTCACGTGGCAGCCCATGATTGGGCCACGTGGCACCATATAATTTGTCCATGCAACTGACACTTGTCATCACCCAATTCATCCATGTGTCTACCTTGCCATGTCATCCCATGCCAACTCAGATGTACGGGCATGCCATGTGTTACCCTTGCAGTGGTGACATGTGTCACCTTGACTTTTTTCCTTTGACCAAGTTTGACTTGATCTTTGACCACTTATAACTTGTGATCCATAACTTCATTTGATGAGTCGTTTGCACCGTTAGAAATCTTGAGACGCGCTCTCCGCAATCATTCCATTTTCACTAAGTTTTAGGAACTTTGAATTTTTCCCTTTCTCTGCCTGTTGAGGCCATTATGAGCCTCCTTGGACACTTCTAAAACTTTTCTGATGTTTCCTAGATCCATTCGGATCACGCCTCCCAACTGAAAGGAATTTTGGTCGCCAAAATTTGTTACATTATAAGTTTCAAGTCCATTGGACTTACAATAAGAAACCCATACACAAACTACCTCACAAGGCCTAACAATATCAACATGTGCCAAAAAAAGAAGTGATATCAACAATTATAACTTGTACACAATACCCTTCTACGGGGTCTAAATCGCAACATGTGATTTACAAAGATGACCACTCTCGAATAACTCAAAGTTCCCCATATGTTCATCCATTTTGTCGAACATGTCCTCTTTACAAAGTTATCCTTTCTCTGGTAGTTGGTCTTCTCCTGGTGGCGGATTTTCCTGCAACACTGCTTGACTAGTTGTCTCCCTCGGAGGTGTCTTCCTGGTCTTCTTTTTCCTCTTTGGATGTAGATCTGGATGTAAGGCCCAACAAGTGGCCTCATGATGCCCATCTCTGCTACAATAGTTGCAGTAGCCTTTCTCCTTCAGAGGTGCATTCCCCCTACTCTTTTCTATGTGTGGAAAGCAATCTTCCATCCTCGTCCTTCTCCTAGTTGCCATAACCTTCCTGCAAAAGGATTTTCTCTTCCAACAATGGGGCACTACATGGCTATTCAATCCACAAAAATTGCATGGTATTTGATTCCACAATCTCGGTTTTATATGATTAACATGCTTATAATCAAATGGCATTTTAGAGTTTCTAGATTTCTTATACCTCAGTGAGTTTCCTCTGGAGTCAGACTGGAAATAAGATTTGGTCTCAACTCTTTCATTGTGATGATCATCTCTCCCTAGACATGTCTCAAATCCTCTATCGTGAGAAGTTATGCTCTTGGCCTGCACTGAATCAATTTCATCTCTTGATGAAATGTTGACTTCTGGAGTCTCAGTGACTGTATTGGGGTCTCCTTCCCAAATGGTTTTGGAGATTTCTCCAACATCCTTTAAGATATAGCCTATCCCAGCATATTGAGGTCAAACCATTGCCTCGATGGGATCCACATTACCTTGGCCATTGGTTCCAAGGCCTCCTCCTTTGTATCCCATTTTTATCATCAACTTTAAGCCGATGCAAGAAGCATGTTGTTCAATGATTTCAAAAGAATCATCAGGATTAATCAAGAAAGGAACTACACATGGATTATTTACCTCCACCTCAAACTGGGACCCTTGGTCTGCTTCTTGAGATGTGACCAGTTGTTCCTGGTGAGAAGGATCAGTGGAAGATGCTTCTATGAATCCTTATTGGTTTATGGATGCATGTAGGTCATCTTCATTTGCTTGAAAAAGTGTGCATGAATTTGCACTATCATGCTCGCACCCATAACTGGTGAAGTTTCCATGGTCACAAGATGGTCTTATCACCGTCCAATTCATAGAGCCTTCCCTTGTCTACATCTTCATGGCTTGCAACTTCTCTTGCAACCTTTGGTTCTCTTCTTCTGCAACATGCAACAATGTCTTCAATCCAGCATTCTCTTCTTGAAGCATTTGGTTGAGCTCTTGAATCTCATCGAACCATGACTGTTTTGGTGACCTTTCCATCCTTAGCTTCAACACCTGCAATTGGTATCAAGCCTGCTCTGATACCACATGATCTGAACTCGGGGGCAATAAGTTTCCAATAATTGGTTTTTTCTATCACTCCTTCAAAAGGGTTAGTTACAGATTGTTTTACTTGAACGATGTGCAATTAAAGGTAAAATTTAAGTCTTATGAGCTTGAATCCAAATTGAATTAAAGTCTCTATAGATTCCTTATGTGTTATATGTCATGCTTGCATTTGGTGATCTATGTGCGGAAATTCATGAAAGTAAATATAAGGACAAAATACACATAAGAGATATTACACTTCCCTTGATAACGGAGTTCACCCAATGTGGGCTACCTCTCTGAGTCATGCTCCCAAAGCTTGACCGCTTTATTCTCCTCGATGTAATGATGTCTCTCCTTTACAAGTTGTAAGGCCAAAGTCCCTTTTCAGTGACAGAAACAAGAGATCAAAATGTGATCAGGAATGTATACAACATTCACAAGTTTGTATACTCATGAGGCATCCATAATGCTGACATGGAAATCATTCCCACATACTCAATACATAAAAAGAGGAAGAATAAAACATGATCCCCGTCAACATGGAGCCATCAAATGCCTTAGATCTTCTACTCAAATCCAAGCATAAATATGCAGCCCATACAAGATCTCAAAACCATGAGATTTAGAATTGCTCCATTGGCCACTTATCATGCAAGTGCCACAATTTCTCTGTCACATGTAACTGATTGGTTTGATTTGAAAGAAGAGAAGAAATGAATAGATAGAAGGAATTAGTTGATCTGGATGCCTTGATGCAGCCTCTCCATGCTCCTTCAGACCTGTAACATGCATGCTATGCTACAACATTTAATGAAAAAACAGAATAATGAAAAGCATGCTTACATTGGCTTCTCCATAACTTTAGATTTCTAATCTAAAGCTCTGCTGCAAAAACAGACCTCATCATTGGATTCGTGTCATTGAATTACCTAAAAATGATTATCAAATCGTCTCCATCCGATTCTGACACTTTCAGGCCCAAGAGACACCTATGCCTCGGTTTCCATGCCACTTCCTCTACAATAAATGACTGATAAATCTCGAAAAGCATGCCCCGTTACATACAAAGTCTATACGGGCATGCTCAAACTCCTCTCTCGTGCTCTGTGTTTTCCCCAAATGCACTGGTCGAATACCCTTCTTATACAATTTTGTGGGCGGTTAGCATTAACTGAGTTCGTTGGTGGAGTATTTAGTGGATGCTAAAGAGGGTGGTAGTTTGACAGAGGGCTCGGGGTCGAATCCCATGGGCCTCCCCATTTAGCACAAGGTTATAACAATTTTTGGTGCGCCCTGCCAAATCTGGCGAGTGGCCACTAGAATGGCGGAAAGGTTATGAAACTGGTGGATATTTGGTGGAAGCAGATAAAATGGTGGACAATTGGGGCAGAATACCATATATGGTGGTTGGAATATGGTCACATGGACCAACACATATAATCAGGGGTTAGGTCAAAGGCCTAGCCCCTTTTCCTTTAGCACATATATACAACATCAAACTTGAATAAAAGTTTCACCATTTTATAAACAAGGAAAATTGCATGGTGTAGTGGTAGCGTGGAGTTGTGGGGACTTTGGGCTAAGGAGAGGTCAGGGGTTTTACTCCTATGGAGTCATAAAACTTTTACACCTGCCAACCATTGGAGGGGTGTCACGTGGTGGCCCATGATTGGGCCATGTGGCACCATGTAATTTGTCCACACAAATAACACTTGTCATTGCCCAATTCATCCATGTGTCTACCTTTCCACCTCATCCCATGCCAACTCAGTTATACAGACATGCCATGTGTCACCCTTACAGTGGTGCCATGTGTCACCTTGACTTTTTGACATTTGACCAAGTTTGACCTGATATTTTACCGCTTATAACTTTTTATCTGTAACTTCGTTTGATGAGTTGTTTGCATCGTTAGAAATATTGTGACGTGCTCTTCACGATCATGTCCTTTTCACTGAGTTTTAGGAATTTTGAATTTTTCCCTTTCTCTGCCTATTGAGGCCATTCTAAGCCTCCTGGGACACTTCTGAAACTTCTATGATGTTCCCTAGATCCACCCAGATCAATATCTCTATGCGTGGATGATGAATAAATCATTTATTTATAGTTTTAGGTCCATAATCAAAACCCTAGCTATATGGTACCACATCCCATAATCGCCTATATAATGTGGATGTTATATATCAAAGTGGATAATGTATACTGCATGCACCCTAATTGGTTCCACTCCTCATTCAACTCCATTAATATCCATCTCCCTCTTCATGGTAAACTACACATTCCAACAAGGTGAGTTTACAATAGAACTTATGGTTCGAACACCCCCCCTTAAACTCAACTTGAAGGACAAATCAAATTATAACCAAATGACATGCAATCCCCCTTTAATTTCATTGGGAATACAAACACTTATAACCAGCCAAGTGCAATAAAGAAGCACTACACTTTCAACCAACAAGTTGCTAACAACCACCATGTTGATCAATCCAAGATACAACAACACTCTTTGAAAGGAAGTATGAACAACTATCACATCAATAATATTCTCCACCCAACCTACTATGAAATAAATGAAACAAATTGTGCACCATGTTGACAAACAAGATCATATGAAAACAAGTGTTAGATTCGAGAAATATGCATAAACATATAATGAAATCTTACCGGTCTAAACTCCTATACCAAGCATCAATAAATTCAGTAAATCAAAGAAACAAGAGACAAGAGAGACAAAAGAGACTGGATTTACGTGGTAAAACCCCAATGTGGGGAAACATCCATGGAAGTTGGTCTTAAGATTCCTCAAGAAAACTTCAATCTTACAAGAGATGGTGTCCCCATATAGATGATCTAGCCTAAGCAGCCATAAGGTCAAGGATAAAGATCGATACCATAAAACACTTAATCTTTCACACACTCTTGCACTTATAAAGGGCTTCCTTCACCTCACTTATATATGAGAGGGTGAAAGGAGAACAATTCTCATGATTCATGTGGGATAAACCCTTTTTATAATATTATAGAGAGTTATTGAAGACTAACATTGCAAAATTCCATATCCATGTAATCTAATACCACTAGGAAATCATTAACACATTATAACATTACCCCTTAATGATTACTAGAGGGATAGAATCACAGTTGGATTTTTGTTACATGCCAATATGAGATCTCACCCGTCTAATGATGCCTCATTGTGTGTACAAATCCCTCATAATGATAGGCTATACAATGGTAAATGTGGTTAATGCCTCATTGTGTGTACAAATGCCTCATGATGATAGGCTATACAATGGAAAATGTGGCCACTAGACAAACATTACATGATGGTTGTAATATGAAGATGAATATGGCATTACATTACATTCCCCCTTAATGAAAAATTCAAATATATTGGATAAGTGCATAAGATATCTTCAAATTGTGTTGTTGCCAGGGATACGTTGTTGAGTGGAACAATGTAGAAAATCATCCATAAGTGGCAACTATATCCTCAATAAAGTGCAAGGAGAAGACACTTGATACCATCAAGAACCAATGCAACATGACCAGCAATCAAGTCCTCAATAAGGTGCAAGCAGAAGACACTTGCTACCGTCAAGAACCAATGTGAAAAGACTAGCAACCAAGTCCTCAACAAGGTGCAAGGAGAAGACACTTAATACTATCAAGAACCAATGCAATGACCAACAATGACAATATCAATATGTGAATGATGAAGTTCCAAGAAATTCAAGATAGAGTAGGAATCTTCATAACCAATATGTCTCCAAACTGTTCACACACGCCACTTTGGAACTAGTGAAGCAAATAGAGATCTAACTTCAAGAAGAACCTCCAAGAGAAAAGGCATGAATCATCATGGCAAGTACACATTGTGTCAGATAACAATCTCTCCAAGAAGAAGATGTCCAAGAAGAAGATGAATTTCAATGTGATCCAATGGGATAAAAGTGTTGATGACCAACTAAAGTGCTTCATTCAAGAACTTGAACATGATCGCACAATGATTGTCAAGTTCAACAAATTTTGTAGATGTACCATAAGAAATGTAAAATGATCTCTCATAACAAATACATAGTACCGAGAAAAGCACCAAATTTTTGTCATCAAGAAACTAACTCATATATAGTAGTAAAACCCCAACATGTTGCTACAAATAATGATCTAATTCTCTAGGTGCACTACTATCAACGGACCAAGGATACTATGCGGATCTTAGGGTATAGAGGTTGCTACAAAAGTAGATCTGAAATATTCAAGCAAAAAAATTTCGATAAGCAAAGAAATATCATCCAAAAATATTGCTGCAACAATGGCCAATCTGCAACACAAAACCCCACGTGGTAGCAGAAACTAAGCACTAGAGTTGCAAGATGAAAAATCGTCACTGCCAAAGAAACCTATATGCCACATATCTCAAAGTATGAGAAGAAATATGAGTGTGTATATCGTAAATATTATTGTATGAGGTGTAGATCTGAATGTGGCGGTCGTTGATCTCTATGAAGACCCCCCCTATTATATAAAGATTTGTCTCACCCCATGCAATCTTGCACAGAAGGCCTTTTTCCATTTCCCTATGTAGACTTGTAATCCCTTTTTTCAAATCCCAGAGCTAAAAATACAATTTTTCCACATATATGCACCTTGCCTACTATACAGCATGCGTATACACAGGTTGCACCACTACAGCCTGCGTACATCGGGAAATGTGCCCAAAATTGAAAAATAGTGTCAAGTTTTAATGTCACATCATGAGATCAATGATCATTGGCCTTCCATATACTGGAAACATTCTGACTCGACCCTTCAATTCCACTTAAAGGCTATAAATGGGCCAATTCCAAGCTAAGGAAAAGAGGAGAAAGAATTCAACTTTGAGAGCAAAGTTACTTTGGAGGAATTATTCACTTCACATTGAGTCTGCATCCCTTTATCCTTTAAGTTTGAACACAGTTTTCAACCCCCAAGATCTTCCCTTATTGATTGATAACTTCATTGTCTCTCTTATATGAGCTTTCCTTTGGTGGAGGATTGAAGTGGTGGAGGCCCAGCTAGAAGGAACTTGGTTTCTCAGTTCCAAACCGTGTCGACACAAAAGTTTGTAACTTATTCACTTCTATTGATTATATATTAATAGAAATACTCTTTTCTCATCCAACTGATATCTTGCAAATATTTGAATTATTATTCCATGGGCGTATTTGTTATGAATGTTGATGGATTATTCTATTGAATGTGCTAACATGATATATTATCACCATATGCTTGTGTTTCTTGGTTGTTGAGGACTAGTTGCAGGTATATTGCTTTGGGTCAAGTGCTCAGCGGTGGACTTCATCGAACGTTTGGACGATGTAGGCCTTTTATCTTATCTTGCTAGCATATTTGTTTATATAGCATACTTGAGAATAGAGTTTATTTATGCAGTCGTTTCCATCTGTTGTGGTTTTCCCCTAGCCATAGAGAGATTTTCCTCATAACAGAATTGGCGACCATACTAGGGATAAAATCTTCTTTTTCAGGGTTTGGAGTGTTTTTCTCCTTAGATTGCTCTTGTTCATATTGAATTTCTTGTCGTATGACTGCTTGACAGACTCTGTTCACTCTAGGTTTGATTTTTCAGCCTTCTCCTTAGCCTAGTTGTGTTTTGGCACATATACGCAGGATTTTGCTTGACATTCATGTATATACGTGTGGTGTCCTTTTGCAAGTTGTGTACATATTCTCTTTTCCCTTGAACAGTTGCATACATCAAACTTTGTTTCTTGATTGTTGGGTTTGGTGGTTTTTGGGTAGGTTTTGATGATTGTTGAGTCTTCTTGGGTCTCTGTAGTGACTATTAAGTGTCTATGGAATGGCAGGAAACCTGTCTTTGGTTGAATTTTTGGGTGGTGCCTTTCTCATCATCTTTTCATTTTGATTGTCCTTGCACCTTGGGCTGGGTATTTTTTCTTCTTGATATCCTACTTGGGTTGTCTCTGTCTATACACAGTAGATTCTTTATATCAAGCTATTGTTCAATCCTTGCATTTTCATTTTTCTTATATTGAAAATACAAAAAATAGGCATTTTACATTGATTGGCATTTTGATCTTTTGATTCTTTGTCATTTATCTTAGTGCATGTAAAGAAATATTGCATTTTTATTTAGAATTGCATAATTGAATTGAAAATTGCATGTTTAGGAAGCATATCATTCATTGAAAATTGAAGTTAGGACTTTGCATTGTTTTCATATTCATTTACTTTACTTGTTGAGTCATAACATCACTAGTTTCACGACTGCACCTTTTGAGTAAGAAAGGCCATTAAAATTAATGCTATAATTTAAAATTGATTAGTAACGATTTTATTTTCTAGGGTGAAAAAACTAGCTTAGGATTTAGTGCCTTGGAATAGGATTTTGTGAGTAAACTTCTCCAAGGCTATTAAATCAACATATGTGTCTGACTAAGGGAGTGGAGAAATCCATTGTATAATCAGTAATAT
>ML843643.1:24004-50698 GCA_009831015.1 Picea engelmannii | reverse complement strand
TTCGTCTACACAGGGCGACAAGAACTCTGCATCATCAACACAACAATGAAGTCATTCATGGCACAGAATGAAGTTTACAGCATTCCAGAAGGGTCAAAAACTATACAAAAATTGAAAGACACTTCACATCAGTAAGGTGCGCGGGTATGCGCGGGATAAGAACGTGTTTGGCGCGCTTAAGCGCCCGATGCGTGACTGTCCACAGAAAAAGCCACGCATCTGCTAATACGGTGCATTAAATGCTTAAGTCGGCCTCCCGATCACCAATGGACCTTCCACCGAGATGATTTGACATCCAGATCAGGGTCGGTTCTGCAAATTCGGCGAATTAATGGCTTAAGTGAACCCTAAACAGCACCGTGTTTACACCGGAAGCTAGTTACGTGACCGCCTGGAAAATGTTATAAATAGCAGTGAAGGCTCGTTGTTTCAGCAGAGAATTCCATGCAAAGTTATGCTGTCCAGATTCAAAGCTCAGTCCTTTTGACAAGCCATCAGTCTGCGGCCTAATTCAAAGTTCTTTCACCGTTTATTTCAGTTCTACTCGTTTTGTAAGGAAAGCACAATCTTGAGAGATTCGAAGGACCTTCCGTTGGAGGGAGAGGGAATCCTTATCTCTGCCCTCAGCGTGTACTCTGGTTTCCCCCAATAGATCAAGCCTGGAACCATTGTGGACTTCCTTGTCTCATGTTTGATATTTCTGTTTATTTCCAAATTGTTATTTGCTTCACAGATGTTAGATTAGATTGTTTTCTGTTTTGTTTTTCTGCTTTTTATTAACACTCTTGCTGCTATAGATGTTCTGCCTTGGTGAACCCTACAAGGCATGCAGAGCGGTCTCTATTTTTCTCATTTGTTGACAGATTGACCGAGAACACCTTGGTTTGGCCATCTGTTTGGGGGTGGAAGGTCATGGATTTGGTGAGCTTGGTGTCCAGTAGTGACCAGAGGCTCGACGAGAATGTGATGAGAAATTCAATGTCCCAATCTGAGACAATGGTTTGTGTGATTCCAAAATGTACCCAGATTCATTCAAAGAAGAGCTTGGCAGTGGCCTCTACTGTGATGTTCTTCTTACAGGCAACCAGAATCTCCATCTTAGAAAAGCGATCAACAACCACAAAGACACAGTCATTTCCCCGATTGGTGGATGGAAGGCCCGACATGTAGTCCATTGATATGGATACCCATGGCCTTTCAGGAGTATGACGAGGGGTGTACATGCCCTATTTCTTAGTGGTCGGTTTGGCAATAGCACAAGAAGTGTAGGACCTGATATACTTGTTGACCTCATGTTGAAGTTTCGACCAGTAGAAATGTGTATGTAGCATCGCCATTGTCTTTTCGATGTCAAAGTGTCCTACCACTAGACTGTAGTGGTCTTCCCAGATCAGCTTCACTCACTCGCTTGATGGAACACATATATGTCCCAGAAGACACAATAACCCATCCTGAAGATGGAAATTATCGACAACTATGTTTTCACCCAAGATTTGGTAGGTGGCGGCAAAGTCTGAGTCTATCTCGTAGAGTTGGGGCCATCCAGAGGTCTCATGGTCGCAATATTCTAGCACTGTGATGAGTGTCGTGACTGGCAGTCTGCTGAGGAAATCAGCGATGTGATTGGTGCTTCTTGTCTTATACTCGATGTTCAGGTGGAATTGCTGCAAGTATGTGGACCACTTTTGATGGCAATCATTCTGCAATTTTCCTTATGTCTACATGAACTATAGTGTCTTATGATCAGTGTGGATGACTATCTCCTTCCCAAGAGGGGTAAACCATTGAGCCCACTGCTTTTTCTTTTCAGAGGCAAAACACCTCAGATATGTTTCCAAACACTTGTTGACAACTTCCATTTGACCATTAGTTTGGGGATGATAATCTGTGCTGAGATGCAATTGGGTGCCTTGTAGCTTGAACAGTTATTGCCAAAAATTGCTTGTGAAAGTTGGGTCACGATCAGAAACAATAGAGTGTAGCATGCCATGAATCTTAAAGACTTGGTCCATGAAAATTTGAGCCACCATGGATGCAGTAAATGGGTGTTGAAGAGCGTAGAAATGAGCATACTTGGAAAGGCGATCAACAACCACCATTACGACTCATTTATTTCCCGATTTGGGTAAGCTGGTAATAAATTCCATAGAGATATCCTTCCAAATAGCATGTGGAATCAGAAGTGGTTGTAGTGTGCCCGGAGATTTGATTGTTTCTCCCTTATTACATTGACACACATCACATTCAGTGAAAAAATTATGGATGTCCTATTTCATACCATTCCAAAAAAAAGAACGTTTGAGCCTGTCATAGGTTTTGGTAAACCCGGAGTGCCCCACTATGGGTGTAGCTTGAAGATTAGAAAGTACTGTGAATTTAAGATTTGATTGTTTACTTAAATACAAATGAACTTTGTATCGAATCTCATCCTGGAGCTAAGAGTACCCTGGGGGAGCTGGAGCATTGGACTACAATTGTTGGATCAGATGCAAACTTTTGGGATCCTGTAGCCATTCCTGACGAACGACTTGGAGCCAATCTGGTACAATGAAGGAAAGATAAAAAGGGATCCTTCTTCTTCATATTTTTAGGAAAGTACATCCACCACCACATTGTCTTTACCTTTCTTGTAAATGATCTCATAATCATATCCAAAGAGATTAGTCACGCATTTTTGTTGCTCCAGGGAGGAAATGCATTATTCCATAAAATACTTGAGGCTTTGATGGTCTTTCTTAATTTGGAAGTGTTTCCCCAAGAGATAAGGGTGCCACAGATCAACGGCATGTTGAATAGCCAACATTTCCTTTTCATAGATGGGTTTGCCCAGATTCCTTTCAGATAGTTTCTTGCTGGTAAATGCCAAAGGTTGACCCTCTTGCATAAGGATAGCACCAATTCCTTTCCCTAAGGCATCACATTCCAACACAAAGGTATTTTTGAAATCAGGAAGGGCCAGAACTGGAGTGGTGCACATGGCCATATTCAAGGTTTGAAAAGCTTAAGCAATGGCTGGAGTCCAAGTGAAAGAGTTCTTTTTTAGGAGAGCAGTGAGAGGTATTGCAATCTTTCCATAATTCTTAACAAACTTGCGATAATACCCTGTTAAGCCCAGAAATCCATGCAAGCTTTTGAGAGTCTTTGGGTGCATCCAGTCTTGCATAGCTTCAATATTTTTTGGATCCACCCTGACGCCATCCTTGCCAACTAAATGACCCAAGTATTCTACTTCTGAGGCACCGAAAGCACATTTAGATTGTTTTAGGAAAAGTTGGTGCTGAGAGAGTAGATGGAGAACTTGATCCACATGAGTAAGATCATCTATCCAGGTTTTTCTATAGATGAGGATATCATCAAAGAGAATTAAGACAAAATGGCAGAGAAAGGGACATAAGACATGATTCATGAGGCTTTGGAAGATGGAGGGGGAATTACACAAGCCAAAGGGCATGACCAAAAACTCATAGTGGCCCTCATGAGTTTGAAAGGCAGTCTTGGGAATGTCTGCCTCTTTCATACGTATCTGGTGATAGCATGAGTGAAGATCAAATTTAGTAAAGAATTGGGCACCCCTCAATTCATCCAGGAGGTCATCAATGACAGGAATGGGAAATTTTTCTTTAATGGTTAGTTTGTTGAGGGCAGGGAAGTTAGGACACATTCGCCAAGAACCTTATTTATTCAAGACCATGACTACAAGAGAAGAGTAAGGGCTCGTACTAGGGTGGATAACGCCTGCATTAAGGAGTTCCTAGACCATTTTCTCAATTTCTTTTTTTGTGAAAAGGGGTGGTGATATGGACGGATATTGGGAGGAAGGCTTTCGGGTACAAGGGGAATGGAATGATCATGAATACCATGGGAAGGAGGGAGTCCTTGGGGAGTGGAAAATACCATTTGATGTTTAGAAAGGAGGGCTTGGAGGTCTTGCAACATCGAGGGTGTCTCTATTGCTTGTATGGCATGGAGTTGGGCAATGACTCCAGAATGACCTTTTTTGAGCAGCTTTTCCATGCGATGGGAACTAATTATCTTAGGGGAACCAGCGGTGATTCCTTGGAATTTATATTGGTGGCCTTCCTAGTCTAATTGCATGGTTAATTCCTTAAAATCCATGAGAATGGGACCCAAAGTCCTTAGCCAGTTTGCACCCAACACAATGTCACAGCTTCCCATGTCGATAGCAAATATATGGGAATTTAGGTGGTAGTCACTGATTTGGAGACGGACATTTTCATAGTGCCCTCCACATTTCATGGAACCACCATTAGCAATCATGATTTGGAAATTGTTGACGGCATGCATGTAGCAATGATTTTCTTGGGTAATGTGACGATGAATAAAATTATGGGTGCTTCCACTATCAACCAAAATTATGACCTTTCGATGCTTGATGTAACCGATTAACTTGAGGGTTTTGGGAGCACAAAATCTAGTGAGAGCATTAAGGGAAATGACCGGTTCTACTTTGGGAGGGTCTGAGGGAGGGGTTATGTCAGTGATTTTTGGTGACTCGGACACAAAGGGAGTTTCAGCATCATCTTCTGAAATATCCTCAGAGATGGCCATAAAAATATTTTGTTCCTTACACTTGTGGCCCGAGAAATATTTGTCATCACAATTATAACAAAGGCCTTTGAGTTGGCATTCATCCATTTTAGCCCTGGTCAATTTTTGGATCTTTAGTGGGGTGGAGGGAGTAGTGGGATTTACGGGTTTAGGGTGAGGAATAAAGGAGGGTTTTTGGTTTTGAGAAGATACAACCTGTTGTGCTTCTTTAGCTCTTTTAGTAGCCTCCACCCAAATCGAAGGTCGAGCCATGAGGACATGGGCCCGAATCTCATCCTTGAGGCCACTGATAAAACACTCTCGAAAAAAGCATCATTCATGCCCTTTGTTCGAAAATCCAAGTACTCAAAGGAAGCTATAAAGTATTCCACTATTCCTGATTGTTTCAACTTTGTCAAACGGCCCAAATGGTTGGTGTCAGTGTCAAAGCATTCATAAATCTCAGTCACACATTGTGTCCAAGCAATATACTCTTGAAGGGAAGCTTTTCTCCATTGCCAACGTTCTTGATCTAGATGTAGAACACCATACCAGAGTTTGGCCAAGTCATCTGTAATGTCGTATAAAGAGAAATAATGTTCCATTTGGGTTACCCAACCAGTGGGGTCTGAGCCATCAAATTTGGTCACATCTACCCGTGGAAGGCATAGGTCACGTTGAAAGTGATGGTGCTGAAATTTATGGGAATGAGAGGAATGTTTTCCTTCAGTATTTGGAGGTGTGTCAGAGAAAGGGTCATCTATAGGGATCTTCAGTTTGGTGCAGAGTGATGAAAAGACAGATTCAAGCTGGGTGGTTAGTTCTTGTTTGACTTCCCCCATTGAGGACTGCATGGTTGTATTTATGGTTGTATGGATGGTTGTATCGATGGAGGCAGCATTGGAACTGAGTTGTTTCACTTATTTTTAGGTCTCGAGGAGACCAAATTGCAAGGTGTTGAAGAGAGCTTCCAAGTCTTGGCTACGGGTATGGGCCATGAGGATGGGAGAACTGAAAAGGGGTGGGAAAGGTCAAAAATTTGGCCAAAAAATGATATGGATAAATATGATAAGGGAAAAGAGATGAATCCAATGGAATAGATCTCAAATAATGGTGAAAACATTTCAGAGAATATTGATACTCCGGTCTGAAGAATACTGTAGAGATGAAATCCCCAAATGCTTAACCAGGAAGAAAAATGTTGTGATTTGGCAACCCAAACACAGTTGTGTGGCAACAAATCTTGTCTATTTTAATTTGTTTATGTTTTTGTCCCCCAAGGGTTAGGTATTCAAGGGTTCTATAGAAAAGGGTTTACCCTGTTCTATAGCTCTTTGATATATGTGTGGGGTACAACAGTAGTACTAGGCCCAATATCGTAGGGCACTAACTAAGGAGGATAGACCGTACCCTTAGACGTACTACCCAACTACCCAGGTACTAGAGAGTATCTTTCCGAGTGTTGTTCTCGGTGGCACTATAGCAGTCAGATGGTCAATCAGTTTATCTAAAGAGGGCTTCAAGAAATCTAGGTTGATCCATACACAAGTGTTGTCTGATGCGCTACCACTCGAAGGGGTACCAATAGGGGTTACAAGGGTGGCCAATAGATGTGCGCTTAAGAACCACTTGTATTTCTTGTGTGTATGAATCCCTCAACCATGGGTTTATGCACGTAATGACAGATCTATGTGGCTTAAAGGTGTCAAAATATGTCTCTACCTTGAAAAAAATTTCCCACAATTTATGCCAAGGAAAGCGCTATGATACCACTTGTAATATACCAGATATAAAAAGTATGCAGAACAGAAATAAAATGCTAGAAATGGAAAAATAACAGTAATATAACTAGCATAATCTCCACAATAACACATAAATGATATAAGAACAACAACAGAAATAGCACTTTGATTCAGAAAGCAATGTTCACGGGCCTCTTCAAGGGGGCAACCTCCAGTCGAGCAATGCTCTATTACAATAATCTCCAAGCTAGGGTTCGCATGCCATCGACTCCTATTTATACTAAATATGTCTATCAAAAGAAGTATCTAGAGGAAGATCCTTCTAGAAGCGGAAGCTTCTATTAGGTCTTCTTACATCCGCCTTATTTTATTTTATTGAAAGGCCTTATTAATATTGACCTTTATTACATCCAAATATATTTCTCTACCTATGTGTGGGTTAAGACCCTAACAATATCAAAGGGCTGTTGCAGGTCTAGTAGTGAAAGTATTGGGGTTGAGAACAAGCACTGCTTCAGATCATCAAACAATTTTTGTTGAGACCGACCTCACACAAATTTTTCCTTACCACCACCCCTTCTTTTTTGGCTGAGGTCCCATGCAATATGGGAGAATCCCAACACAAACCTGTGGTACAAATTGGCAAGGCCCAAGAAGCTCCGAAGCTCAGTGAGTGTGGTTGGGGCTGGCCAGTCACAGATGACTTGGATCTTGGATTGATCCACATGTACACCATGCTGATCAATGATGTAGCCTAGGTAATGGACCCTGTCCATGCCGAAGGAGCATTTTTCTAGATTGGCATATAGCTTGTGTTGCCACAAGGTGTGTAGAACCTGCTGAATATGCTGCAAGTGTTCAGCCCAAGTCTTGCCGTAAATGAGAATTTCATCCAGATACACCACTAGAAATGTATTGGTGAATAGTCGCAAAATATTTTCCATCATCCTCAGGAAAGTGGCTGGAGCATTTGTCAAACCAAAGGGCATGACCAACCATTCAAAAAGGCCTTCCTTTAACTTGAAGGTTATTTTCCATACATATGTCTGTTCTATCGGGACTGGGTGGTAGCCATATTTCAGATCAATCTTACTAAAGTATTTGGCCCCCGTGAGTTGATCAAGGAGGTCGTCTATTTGGGGAATCGGGTACCAGTTTCTTATTGTGATTTTATTCAGAACCTGGTAATCAATGTAGATTTTCCAGGTTCCATCTTTCTTCTGTACTGACACGATTGAGCTCCCACAAGGTGATGAGCATGGACAGATGTGCCCCTTATGGAGCAGTTCTTGGATATGTCTCTTGATCTCCTCATTTTCTAACAGAGAGCGGTGATAGACTGGCCCATTGGGCAGCGGTGTGTCGGGGGTCAGATCGATGGGGTGCTTGACCTGGCAGTGTAAAGGTACCCTAGTAGGTGAGGAGAAGATATCTGAGTATTCTTCCACGACCTTATCTACTTGCTTCTTCTATGTGGAGAGGTCGTCCACAGAGACCCTGGATGTGGTTGTGATCTTTTGCTTATTCTAAGAGAGAATCATGAAGAAGACAAACTTCCCCGTCTGAGAGATGAAATTCCTACATTGCTTAGCAGAGATCAAGGAAATAGCACTAGGTGGGACTTCCTCGGGTATCCTATATAATTTCCTATTCAAAGTAATAATAATACTATGAGGCCTAGACTCATATACAACATGAAGTTTCCATAAATAAGGTTGTCCCAAAAGAACATCACAAACTTAGAGAGGAGAAACATCACACAATACCTCGTCTTTGAAGGGCTTGATGTCATATGATAGTCAACACTGTTGGCTGACGTGGAGATCGCTTCCTTGGCATAGCCATCCAATGGTGTAGGGTTGTGGGTGTGGCATTATCAGTAGGGCCAGCCACTTTACAACCTATATTGAGATGTGGTTCTTCTGGATACCGCTATCAACAATGAAGTGCAACGGGGTGCCTTTTACCCACATCTGTGATTGGAGGAGGTGTTATCCTTTTTCTGGCTCATCTAATTCACTAGGATGGAGCTTGGTGGTAACAACGGTGGCACTAGGTTCCACGTCAATTATCTATCTTCCCCTTTCTAGTTCTAGCTCAGATTCAAAACCCGCATCTGATTCAAAGGATTTCACTTCGGTCACCAGCAACTGCTTTGAGTAGCAGTCAACAGTGTTATGCCAAGGGCTCTTATGGAAGTCGCACCACTTCCCAGTGTCTTTCTTTGTCTTTCTAGTGTCCTTATTTGCTTTCAGCTTGGACTGGTTGTCCTGATACTATCCATATTTTCTCTGTCCTTTTTTCTATAGGTTGGGGCCGCCCTTTACTGGATTTTCTTGTGAGGGTTCCCAGGCCCAAATTGTCGCATCTTTTGTTTGATCTTCTGCTCGATTTTGACGACATATCGGTAGGTCGTGCCCCACGATGAGATGTCCAGAAATTCCATTTCGGTATGGATGTATCTATGTAGAGCACTGTGATACTTGAGCACTAGATGTCACTCAGAATATTTGATACCCAGCTTGGTGCGCAAGGTATGGAAGATATTTGTGAAATCTGGCACTGCTTGGTCTCTTTATTGCCACAGTGTGGTCCATTTGGTATACAAGTCGTCATAAATTCTGACAGGGTAGTATTGTTCCTTAATATCATCCCTGAAGGATTCCCAGGTGGCTGTGACTATGAATAATGAGGTTTCCTCTATTTCCTTTTTCTCACAGAAATTTTCCCACCACTATTTGACATGGGGAATGTCTTTGAGGAGCACAAAAGTAATATTTTCTCTATTTGAAAAGTTATGGACAGAAAATACCCTTCTAGTAGATTCAACCACTTCTCTACAGCATTTGCATCTATTTGACCTTCAAATATCAGAATATCAAAGTTTATTTGTACCTTGAAGGGAGCGGCACTTCCGCTCGAAGAATATGTGTCGCTTGTTGGTAGCCGCCGAAGGATTTGCACAAAACTATCCATCATCTCGTTCCTTTGTTGTGTGAGGGCTTCCTCAATCGATATTTTGAAAGGATTTCCTGTCCCATCATATTTCTTTTATCCTTCCATGACAGGTCTCTTGGGCATGCAAGAGATTTTGTCCTCAAGAGAAACAAGCTTGAGACCCAACTCTTTGTACTCTGACCTCGTTGGGGACATGCATTAAGACGACAAGGAGTAGACCGCTCTAATACCACTGATCTGGATTTTATGAGCAAAAAGAAATGACTACAGATTATTAACAGGTGCTTAACACAAAATAACGGAGATACATAAAACTAGTTTTCTATTCAATAAGGAAATAAGTTGAAACTGTAAAATGCAGCGGAAACAAGCTTGCTAGAATGGTGGTGGCTTATCTCTGAGAAGAGATGTGATGGTTATGCTCATTCGCAATAAGATGATTAAAATGAGACTCTCAAGGCCTTTTTAATAATAAACAGGAATGCCAAAAACCCTAGACATCCAAAAACCTAACCCTAGGAAATGAAGCACCAAAAGTCATGTGGGCCCCGTTTGGGTAAGTTAGTGCATTAACTTCACGTGGTCGTAAATTTTGCATACAATCTTAGTTTTAGGCGTATGATAGAACGTTGGAAAGGTATCATTGAGGAGATTCATTTTTGGGCCTCAATCATGTCGTAGGCCATCATTGAAAATCTCGATCCTGAAAAACCTTCATTTAGGCCCTCAAAATGGCCTCGAAAGTTAAAACTACTAAAAATAGTAAATTGCCAAAATTGCCAGAAAACTATTTTGAGCCAGTTGGAAAAGGTGGGTGGCCACCAATATCCACCTGGATCAACAACCAAATAAATGAGCTGAGTAAAGGGGAGAAGACCAATAATATTCCAAATAAATATAACCTCAGGTCTAAGAAGAAAAAAGGGAATTTTGACATCCCTGATCAGCCTTCCAGAGCAGAGAAGCCTACCAAAGATGTGGCAAACAAAAATAAGGAGAATAAAACTCAGAATCCCTCACCTATAGCCAAAGGTATTGTACCAGAAGTGAGAGAATTGTTGAAGACCCCTTCCTATTTTAACTTTGAGCATGAAATTCAAAAGATTATAATCCTTGTACCCCTTTCAGAGCTGGTCAAGCACGAAGATTTTAAAATATCCCTCTCTAAGATGTTGCAGCCCGGGCCTTCATCTTATTCCATAGAATCAGTAAACCTTCAATATGAAAAGCTAGCATTCATTCTAGGTCCCTTGATAGAAGACACAGATGATTCATCCCCTCCATCTACACCTCACTTAACATACATGACAAGGTGTTGCATAATTGTTTGATTTTCTCAAGGGAATCTCATAATCTCATGCCCAAAACTGTCATGGACGAACTTGGATTAGAAATCACAAAATCTTATCACGATTTGTATTCTTTTGATTCAAGGAAGGTACAGTGTCTTGGTGTCATCAAATATCTAGTTGTGACCTTATTCCAGTTGCCCATGAAAAGTGTGGTCATTGATATTGTGGTAGTTGATGTTCCCCCAAGTTTGGCATGCTATTTTCAAGATCTTGGATAAAGAGACTTGGGGGAACCTTGTAGATGGACCTCACATATGCTACCATTCTTGTGTTTGGGGGGGAGCATAGGAGACTATATAGAGAAGCTTAGTTAGCCTATATTATTATAGATGAAGCCGACCCCACCAATCATCCTATTTTTTCATTTGATACTAATTTGGGATCCATCTTATTGCATCTCACTGATGCCCTTGAACCCCCTCTTGAAATCAAAAAGAAGTCCTTTACTCACTGGGAAGATTCTCCTTCGATTAGCTTAGTTTGGAAAATGTTCTTCAATGTAGCCTCTTCTAGGGAAAGTGATGGTTCTAGAGTGGTCTTTGTTTCTCATGTTCAAGAAATTATATCTCTGTCATACAAATTAGAATTTGAAACTACCAATAATGTGGTAGAATATGAAGCTCTTGTTTTGGGTTCGAGGGCTGCAAAGGACATGGGAATTGAAGAAATAACAGTGTTTGGGGATGTTGAATTAATTTTCCAACAGATCAGAAATATTTATCAATCCAAACACCCTCAGCTTAGAAGTTACATAAATGAATTCTGGGATCTAATTGACAGTTTCTTCTTAGCTTTCAACATTTTTCTTATTCCAAGAGAAGAAAACATCATGGTTGTTTCGGAAAGCAATTTCAAATCCCCTCTACCACCTAAGCTCAGGTATGATGTAGAAGTGAAATATAGACCCTCTATATCTGACAATGTCAAGCATTGGAAAGTTTTTGAGGATGATCTTGAAATAAAAAGATTCCTGGACACGATTGATGAGTTTTTTGCATTACACATCGATCAAGATCCTGATTCTGAAATAGATCCTCAGGATGAAGTTTTTCTGAACAAAATTTCCAACCATCATATCGTCCAGTTGGCTAGTAATCATATCCCAAAGGGACTAGTTCCTTTGGAAAGACTATTTGACACAAACGATGTGGCCGTAAAGGGTAAAGTTTCAAATGAGGACGTCGATGTAGCTGATTGAAATATTGGTACAGAGAGGGAGCCTACATTTTTCAAGTTGTCAAGAATCTTGTCGAGGGAGAAAAGGACCGAGTATGTTGAGTTGTTAAAGGAATTTGCTGACGTTTTTTCCTGGACATATGAATATATCAGAACATATGACACTAGTGTCATTGAGCATAAGATCCCATTGAAAGAGGAGGCTAAACCATTTAGGCAGAAATTAAGACAAATAAATCCTATGTTGTTGCCTATCATGGAAAGGGAGGTAAAGAGGTTGTTGGACACCCAAATCATTATCCCTTTGAGACATTCTGAATGGGTGGCCAACCTGGTCCCAATAAGAAAAAAGAATGGAGAAATTAGACTATGTGTCGATTTCTGGAACCTAAACAAAAGCTCTAAGAAGGACATTTATCCTTTGCCAAAGATGGAACAGATATTGCAAAGGGTGATAGGTGCATCTAGGATGTCCATGATTGATGGATTTTATGGCTATAATCAGATTTCCATCCTGCCTGAAGACAAATAAAAGATAGCCTTCACCACTCCTTGGGGAAAATTCATGTATGCTAAGATGCCCTTTGGATTGATGAACACAGGGGAAATGTTTCAGCGAGCTATGGACATTGCCTTCATTGGAGAAAAGGATAAATTTTTGGTCATCTATATGGATGACATTACAGTCTTCTGCATATATGATAAAGAACATTGTTGTCATCTGAGAAAGGTCTTCTTGAAATGCAGAAAATTTGTTCTCTCCCTGAATCCCAAAAAGTCTCTATTTTCCATGAAGGAGGGAAATTGTTCGGGCACATAGTATCGGCTGAGGGGGTTAGAATTTATTCAGCCAGGATAGAAGCTATCCAAACCTTGTCACTTCCTAGATCCAAGAAGGAAGTCTAGTCTTTCCTCGGAAAAATTAATTTTCTAAGAAGGTTTGTTTCAAATTTTGTTGAATTTGCGAAGCATATCATAGCCATGCTCAGGAAGGGGAATGAATTAAAATGGAATGTTGAGTCCAGAGATTCTTTTGATCAAATCAAGAAGGAACTCACTGAGGCACCTGCGTTAATCAGTCCTGATTATTCCATGGATTTTCTTATTTTTTCCTTTGCCTCATTTGACATAGTGGCAATTGTTTTATTGCAAAAGAATGTTGAAGGGTTGGAGCATCCCATTTCCTTTTTTGGTAGGGAACTGAGAGATGCTGAGGTGAAATATGACATCATGAAGAAAAATGCCTATGCCTTGGTGAAATCTGTCAAAGTCTTCAAAGTTTATGTTCTGCATTCAAAGATCATTGCCTATGTTCCTTTAGCTTCTGTGAAGGACATTCTCATTCAGCCTGACATAGACAGGAGAAGGAGCAAGTGGATTGCCAAAATCCTTGAATTCAATATGGAAATAAATCCCACCAATCTAGTTAAAGGCCAAGGTTTAGCCAAACTATTGGCTAAGTATAATTGTAAAGCTTTGGGGGTTGGTTTTATAAACACTTGCTTAGAAAATCATCAAGCTGAATTGTCTGATAAAAATTCTCAGGACAACCCTTCATTGGCAAAATGTACTTGGTACAAAGACATATTTTTTATGCAAGAGTTGTGACCTCCTGATGGCATGGGAAAAAGAAAGGCAAGAGCTCTTAAGCTCAAAGCAATTAAATTCTTCCTTATTGATCAGGTTTTGTATTGGAAAGATCCCCTATGAGTGCTTTTGAGATGTTTAGACAGACAAGAGGCCCAAAAGGTTATGATTGATTTTCATGTCAGCCTATGTGGGGGACATCACTTCTGTAGAACTACAACCTATAAAATTCTCAGGTTTGGGTACTTCTAGCCTATCTTGTTCACTAATGTCTGTGCAAAAATCAAGGCCTGTATCAAATGTCAGAAATTCTCTGGGAAGCAACAACTCAAGTCTCTACCATTGAAGCCTGTGGTAACTTCAAGACCTTTCCAGCAATGGGGCCTGGAATTTATTGGGGAAATTCATCCTACTTCAAGCGGTCAGCATAGGTGGATCTTAAATGCAAAATATTACTTCACCAAATGGATAGAAGATATCCCCACAAGGAGTGATTCTCACAAAGTAATCATTGGTTTTCTCGAAGATATTATAGCAAGGTTTGGTTGGCCAAACAAAATCATCACTGATAATGTTGCATCCTTCAAAGCCAAACCATTGATCAAATTTTGTGAGTAGTTTGAAATTTCATTGATTCACTCAACTCCTTACTACCCTCAAGGGAATGGACTAGCAGAGTCCTCTAACAAGAGCCTTATAAAAATTATGAAAAGGCTACTAGAGGAAAACAAGAAAGCATGGGATTCAAAGCTCAAATTTTCTCTATGGGCTGACAAAGTGACAACAAAGAGATCTCTTGGTGTCTCTCCTTTTCAGCTTGTGTATGGAGTTGAAGCCATATATCCTTCTCATCTCACCCTTCCTATCGCGAAATTATTTCAGGACTGCCAAGGAGATCCTGATGATATGATCAAAATAATATAGTAGTTGGTAGAGGTGCAACATACTAGAGAGAAACTATTGGACAAAGTGCATGAACATCAACAAAAGATCAAGCAAGATTTTGATAGAAAGGTGAGAAAAGAGGATTTCCAGCTGGTAGATCTATTACTCAAATGGGATGCACCCAAATAGGACAAGGGAAAGCATGGTAAATTTGAAGCCCTCTAGATTGGGCCCTTCAAAATATCTGAAGTGTTTCCAAATAATACTTCCAGGTTGCAGAATTTGGAGGGTGGTGAAGTTTTTGGTGGCCCTGTAAATGGCCATTTTTTGAAGAAATATTTTGTTTAGTCCGTAACCGGCATTCCACCTCTGTAAATACCACTCTTGTTTTTTTTTTTTACTTCAGTTTTTCATTTTCAATAAGGGACCCCATAACCCAAAGCCACTAAAATTGTGTGTTCTTGGTAGCTTGTAGGGAGCATGCCATCCCCTATGGAGCCAAATGTTATCACACAAAATTATCAGAGTCTTGTGGGTTTGTAGTTTCTACCAAAGTCTATAGATTTTCCCTACCTTTCTCCTTTTCGCCGACCAAATCCTAAGTTTTCCCCTTTCATTTTGTAGATTCTTCTTCTATTTGCCTCCATTCGTTCGATCAACATATTTTTCCTTGTTGTCTTACCTGAGAAGTATCAGTCCCAATATTTTGTGTTTTCTATAAGGTTTATCACTACCCTATTTTCCTCTGTCATTGATCCTTTGGCTTTCCCAAGCCCTCATGCATTCATCCAAGTATTGGTCTACATAGGCCACAACCATAAGCATAAGCACAACACTTAGAGTGGTCTGATATGGACTCGAATCAAGTGAGCGAACAAGTTGAATTTTCAGTGGTGAAGAATAGTCACAGGAATAGGAAATTTGAAACATTGCTCAAGTCATTCATGAAATCCTGAACTCCCGAAGTCCAAAGTCAGCAGGAGCCTTCCGATTCAAAAGGATGTGTGGCACTTGATCCAAGAAGTCACAATTTTACCACACGAAGGTTTAACATGGAGCATGGTACTAGGGTGCAGAACCCCCGAGTTTTGAAGCACGAAGAAGATCTGGGTCGTTCAAGATAGTGGGTCACGTGGTAGTGGATAAGTGAATTCACGGTTTCATGAATTAGAGTTTCATTGGGAGAAATGTGCAAGTTTCGTGCATCACGAAATGCGAAGTCCCAAAATGCTCAAAAATTGGGCCCATGGTCACAGTCTAAGGTCATATGGAAAGTAGGGCCATAAATAAAGGTAAGCTCCTGACTGATAAGCTGGCGATTAAGGTTTTTCAAGGAGACGATCCTAGCCATCAATTTCAATGCAAGTCCGATAGTCGATCTGAATGGGTCATTTTGCAGGATTGAGCATTGGGATTTTTGGAATCAAGTGGAGTGAAGACTCCCGAAATGAGGAATACAAAAATTTCACATAGGAGCTTTGGGTCATGGCTCGAGGTCGAAGGGTGTGATGGAGAGGAGCTGTGCCAAGGCCGAAAGTGTATGTATTGTTCATAGAGAAATACAGGTATGGCCTTAAGGCGTCAGGATTGACTTGAAGACGTTGTGGGCACCGCTTGGGACATTCATGGGTGTCAAGCCTCATCCTGATCCTAATGAAAGTAGTTAATGGAAATGGGAAGGTGGTTGAAACCTCGTCTCACCACATAAATGGAAATCATGGAAACATTGTTCATGGAGGCAGACTGTCAACCCAAAGTTCCCATGTCAATGGATTTTCCTGCAAAGCCCATAATTGATCTGAGCTTGCGTCTGACAGAAGAATACATGTACGACCTAACAGGAGAAGCTACAAATGGCAAGCCTTGAATGAAGTGGTCATATCACGCACCTGGTGGTTGTGGACAGTTCTGAGTATTTAGGAGTCATTTTGATATTTTGTTATGGTCGATGGTTGAGCTAAGATCTTGTATTGTAAAGTTTTAATGAAGCTCTGGTTCTTTTGTTTATACATCTATATTTGAGACTTCTTGTTTAATGTAAGTCAGTTTCCTTCCATATCTATGTAACAACTGCTTTAGAACACTTGGGCATGGATGATCCAGTTGAGGGTAGCTATTTTTTTGTGATGTACGTTTGATCACAGTGACATCGCCACCAGTTTTAATCAGTTTCATGTGTTATATTCTCACTCCTATAATGAAGGCTCAGGCATGGAGGGTCTAGTTGAGTTGTTGTAACCATATTGTGATGTATGTGTTAGCACTAGGAGTTACCTTTAGATTGCATGGAAGGCAAGCCTAGTACCCATCAAGTTATAAGTGAATGTAAGGGTTTTTAAATGGTCAAATGGAAAAGGACTCAAATGATAATGTTCTAACTCAAATAACAGGGCTAGCATGCACCAACAATTAAGGTCTTGGTTAACTTCAATAAGTAGTTCGGGAGTAAGTATGAATAGAGGGAAGACTTGAATGAGAGAAGTGTAGGGGTTGTTGTGAACATCAGGTCCACAAAAGCCTAAGGAGGAAAGTTTCTTAACACAAGATCTTCTTGAAAAGAGAAACTAAGGAAGATAGATAAACATTATGATAATATATGATCAAACATCCATCATACATCACCACAATCATTCATGTGAATCATTCAAAACATGAACATTTATCATCAGAAGCAAATAAGATGAAAGAGAAGTTGATTTCTATTAGTCAAAATGTCTTAAGTCCAATACATCATAGTTACTTCATCAAAATAATACAGTATAAGGAAGCCTTGCTCAACCATCCGACACTACTAAATCATTTGATCTATCTATTTATAAAAAAAGGGAGGCAACAACTGGGGATACGATATGGCCTCCTTTCCTTGGAAATCTCTAAACATTTATTTGTTATAACAACTTAGGTAACAACCTATACTATAAAACAAGAAAATGTTGGTGACTAATCCAACCATGATTCAAACTGATTTGATCCTCTTTTGCTGCGCAGCTCCTATTTTTCCATGTGCCTTTTAGGAGCATATAGTTGTCCTCAAATTGCCAGTTGTTGCTCCTACAACTTTCACCACCATCATCTTATCCAAAAGCTATTAGCTTGATCCTCCTAGATTCCTAGTGTTTGTTGGCAACTTCCTTGGGTAGCAAATCTGGGTAGCGCATCTCAAAACAAGACAAGGAGAGAGGGTAGCACCAGCATGCTACATATATGCACCAACCTTTATCCTATGTAAAATATGAGGTAGTGAAATTGTGTAGCTCCCCTTATGTTGCGTCTGTGTGTAAACTTGTTCTCTGCCAAATATTAGGTAGCGCCTTTACATAGCGCTAATGTGCTATGACTATATGCAGATTCTGTTCTCTGTGAAATATTAGGTAGTTCTTGTTGGTAGTGCCACTTATGTTGCTCCTGTGTGTAGGTTTAGGTAGCACTGTCAAGAACGCAACACCTTCAATATTGAATCATGTGCAGATAAATTGGTGGTCTTTCATCATGTCAAACCCATTATACTTAGGTGCCTTGGCAGTACAGTAGGTAATGAATTTTATCACCAAGGGAGTTAACACTTTAGTAAAAACCCAAAAATTTGATAGTTATATGCTTAAAAGCATGTATAGATGGTAGAGATGATATTTGAATATCAATTAACCCTCCCAAAAAGGAACCATCCTAAAAAATGGAGCTCACCTTTCACCAACTATTTTGTGACCTTGACACTTAACCTCACACTCTTGCTAGTAGAAGGAGGCTCTTCATTTTGTACAACAGGATTTTTCTTCTTAGAAGTGACAGACTTCTTGACTGGGGCTATGCTCTCCTTGACTTCTTCTGTCTCTTTCTCAATAGCAGCTTCTACCAACACCTGCAAAATTCTTTGAGCTAACTCATCTTGAAAATGTTGCAACTCTGCCTTTAGCTTCCTATTCTGAGACTGAAAGCCTATGTTCTTCCTGTAAAGGTTCTTTAGTTGTTTATGAAGGGGTAGAGTCTTTCTCACTTCAAACCTTGCCAAGTCAAGGGTATGAGTGTAGCCATCCATGAGCTCTTGCATCTGAGCCCTGTGAATCATATCTTTTGATTTAGTATGAGCTACCTCTTTTCTTGCATCCCTAAGTTGCTTGATAAGTCTTTTGAAGGTCTGACTGTCAGGGGGAGCAGTGTTATGCACAGTCTCAACATGATTTTTATCAAGCTCCTCTTCCACCTGCTTGGGAGGTTCCTTGATGGATTTACTTTTATTCTTCTTCCTTTTCACAGGGGTTTCTTCATTTCTTATCACAAGCTCCTCAAAGTCTTTCACAAAGGTTTCATCTTTTCTCTCCAAAGGCCTTTTAATACCTTTACCTTTCCCTTTATGTACAGAGGCTTCTTTTTTTTCTTCCACAGGATTTTCTATACTTTTTCCCTTCTTCTTTTGAACAGGGGTTTCTGGTAAGGACTGCTCTTTGAAAACCTCCTTAGGAACTCATGACCTTGTAAAAGGTATTTTACCCTCGATTTTGACTGCTAGAGGAGAAGAAGGAAAGATAATATTCTTCCCTCTATTGGATGTAGATTTGGTAGAATAAGGCACCTCTTATAACCCTAGTGGAGGAGGTGGTGAAAAATATATGTGTGTATAAGGACAAACTTCCTCCTCAGCTTCTATGACCTGCTTGCTGATCTCTGAAACTTGAACAGGGGCTCTGCCCTTTCTCTTCCTACTGGTCCCTGCCTTAGTAGCACTGGTGGGTGACAAAGGACTTGCCTTATGTGATTGAGGATTTGGTGCTATATCTAACTTGAAATGAGAGGTAACAACAAAATTATCCGATGAAATCTCTTTCTTACCCAATTCCTCAGAGACTAGCATCTTGATTAATATAGAGTGGAAAAGGCTAGAATCCACATCTTTAGATTTGGCTTGTATCATGTTTGACATCTTACCTAAACTCCTCAACAAGTAATAGGGAATATTCATCTCAACCTTACCAGTAAAATGTAGCAACAACCTTATATGGTACTATTACAATGTGTTAAATTTCCCTTCACAAGTAAAATATCTTTGTATGATCTTCAATAATCTGTCAAATTGTCCAATCAATTGACTCCTTGGCATACTTTTGGACAAATCAATGGCTTGATATTCAGGTTTAAAAAGATATTTTGCATAGGTTCAACTCAAAGCCATGGATTTGAACCACTTTTCACCTATAATGGGGATCCCTGTTGCAACTGATATAGAGGCTTCAATCACCTCAAAATCCAAATCCCCAACCTTGGTTTTCCTGCCATCAAATTGTAATGAAAATTGTTTTTCTACGTCTGGATGGTCTCTCTGCATGTTCTGACAGAAAGAGAGGCACCCTACTCTTTGAAAGGTCTCTCTTGCCATGGGCTCTGTATAAAAAAGATGCATGTCCATCAGTTCTGTCCTAACCACCTTGACACCTTCGTGTGTCTTCCTCGATTAAGGAGTCTCCATGGGTCAAAATGAGGGATTTTGAAAGGCTTAATGGATGGTAATGATCAGGAAGGATTTGAATAGGGATTCAAATATATAAGGCTGACCCTTTTAGACAGACTGATGCTAGTAATTCAAGCTTGACTTTAGGAGTTAAACCCTTAGGCTTGTACAGGTATTCTGGAGTGTAAACAGTGAGGGGGTAATCCAAAATTGGCCCTCTCCAATTGAGTAAAAATGACAAACTCCGAGGTGAATGAAGCAAGGAAAACAGAGAGGGTTTGAGCAGCACCTCTGGGTAGCGCAACACATACACAGAGGATAGGCTATTTACAGGCTTGTGATTTCAATGGTTAAAGAAAACAACAGTGATCAAACCATAGATACAGAAAAAGAAGTTTACAGGTCTGAACAGGATAAAAGACAAGGTTACCATGAAAATATGGGTCCCTTACTACTGTGCAAGATTAGCAAACTGAAAACCCGAGCACAAATTTCCTATGAAAATTAATATGTAGTGGAGGCAACACGGGATACCTGTGGAGTAGACACCTGTTGAGATATTCAATGCAATATTAGGATGAAATTGAGAAAGATTTGGCCCTGGAATGTTTCTCAGCATCATATTTGGTTGACATGTAGTCTCCTGATCAGAACTTGCAAATTTGCGCAGCACAACACTGTTGAGTTTTTCAAAATTAGAAACCATTACCAAGGCTCATAAATGCAAGATCTTTGAAGGCATCTTTAACCGACTTATGGCATTAAAAACAAGGGACGCGACATCAATCATGGAAATCATGACTCGAGGTGGAAGTATGATGAATGTGATAGGTGCTACGAAACTACCTAATGAGTAGGCAATGCATCCACTTCAAAACATGATTGGACAGGTAAGAAAAGACAATGAGGCATGCCAACGAGGCCATGAGTGAGGAGGAAGGTTTGTCACATCAATCTAGTCATGGGAGGGATCGACCTATGAATGAACAAGTCATGAAGGGGACCAAAATAAGTCATGATCTAAAAAAAAGATTCAAGGATCAAAATCAATTTGAGGATCAAACTAGAGCTAAGACTCAAAAACTTTGATCATCTAAGGGGTCCTACCAAACATAAATTTTAAAGAGATGAGACTTTAAAAGAAAATTTAAAATCTAAGGCTTAAAAAAGGATTGAAAACAAACTAAAAGACCCAAGGCAATTTAGTGTGATAACATTGGCTCCACAGGGGATGGCATGCCCACTGCGGGCTGCCAAGAATAAGTAGATTTTGTGCCTTATCCTAGGGATATGGGGTCAGTTATTGAAAAAAAATAAAAGAAAATGATATTTACAATGACATGAAGAGCCACTCAAAGCTCAAGTAAAGTACTTTTTCAGGAAATGCCGATTGACAGGGCCACCAAAAACCTCTTCATTCTCCATATTCTACAACTTGAAAGTGTTATTAGAGAATAGCTTAGATATTTTGAAAGGTCCGATCCATAAAGATTCAAATTTACTGTGCTTTCCTTTATCTTGCTTCAGTGCGTCCCACATGAGCACCAACTTGTCTAATTGAAAATCCTCTTTGTTCACCTTTTTGTCAAAAGCCTGCTTGATCTTCAGTTGATGGTCAGATGCTTTGTCTACAAGATGCTCTCGGGTCTACTACACTTCAACCAGCTGTTGAATCCTTCTGATCATATGATCAGGTTCCCCTTGATAATCCTGGAAGAATTTTTCCATAGGTAAGGCAACATTAAAAGGAAAAATTGCCTCAACTCCATATACCAACTGGAAAGGGGAAAGTCCCAAGGAACTTTTTCACTGTCACTCTGTCATCCCATAGAGAAAATTTGAGTTTCAAATCCCATGTCTTTTTGTTATCCTCTAACAACTTTTTAATGATCTTTATAATTCTTTTGTTCAAGGATTCTGCAAGCCTGTTGTCAGGCTGCTAAATTGAAGCTTTTAAGTGACCTGAAACACTAAATTGTCAAACCAGAGTTGGTAAACTTCGAGCTGATACACAGTATGTGCAGGCAAGCGTCTAGTATTTATTTGAATGCTATCCTAAGAATAAAACACACACCTATTCTGAGAACTTGAATCTTAATGACTAACTTAAAACTGAGCATTTCCTATCTAAATCATCAACAGAAAAACAGTCTTGTACTCCGATGCTGGTACTGCTATTTCTATTCAAAAGCGTAGTTCTACAAAATCATTCTACCTCTATGTTCAACCATCTACCATCAACATTTTCGTTTAATTCATGACACACAGGGTATTGTCGAAACTGCATTCATTCTGAGCAGCAAAAATCAATCTATTCTATCTACAGGAAAATAGAGTATTATGCTACTAACTGGTACCAGGAGCTCCTTTTGTTCTAACTGCAACCTAATTGTTCTAAGCACGCAAGGCAACTACTGTCTAACAAAGCAAAGTGCATGCTAATTCTGAGTTATGTTCGAAGTGAAAGTGGAAAGCCAAACAATCATATGCATATGCTAACCCTACAGGCATCAGTACTGCGTTTAACATTCACCAACATAAAAAGATAACAGTCTGGAAATTGAGTCTGTTGAGGAACGAATAAACACGATTCTGAAACTTTTAAACTGTCGTGTAAGCAAGCATTAACACACTGCAATGATTTGAAGCTATGATAAACTAAAGCTAAATCTGTGAACGCTAAGCTACCTCTGATGCGAGTTCTAGAATATTGAAATGAACGAAAGCGATAACAACACGAACTAAATCTATTGCAAATTAAGGCAGCGACTTGCACCAGTTTGGCGGGCCCAACCAAACAGCACAAACGTTGTGGGAAATGACCAGAGCCGACTAGATCATTCGATGCAAATACAGTATGACTTCACGCCTCATTAACTCAGCAAAATAATACTCAGATCACATGACAGTCAAATAACAAAACGTAACCACAGTTTGTATTCAAAACATAGGTTCACGGTATCACATGATCCAGCAACGATAACAATAGCAGTGGCAATTGTAATAGTAATAGCAATAGTAACCCATTCTCAGCAGTGATCTCGGGTTTAATAGGAGTCTTATTGTTCATAACAGTCGAAAATAAAGATGCATAGAAACAAACGGATCCCTGATCCGAGAATAATCGTGGAATCAGTTAAAAACGTATTTCACAACTTCGTGACACATAGTGTCACGAAGTGTGTAGGATGAAGAATAATCGATCTAGGTTTATCATTATGCTCTTGAGCACTCTGTGGCGATGACTCCAGCTGGCCTGTGAATCTTTCTATCTCTCATTCGAACCATAACGCATATCATAATGCACAGATCTCGAACGGCTCCACTGGTACCTCCACGGGTGCGAGTTGGTACCTGGTACCGACATCCTGTTCCAAAAATAGCAATAGTACCTAACCCAAGTGATATTAGTCCCATTATCAATTTAAAGCATTAAAGTGCATAAAAATAGTTTGAAATGCAAAGATACCTTAGGTGACACCTTTGAATGGTAGGGAGTTGCTAAGTATGTCAAAATGAGGTCAAAAGGGTGGTACTGGCATATAAATGGAGGTCTGTAGTATATAATATAAGCAAAGATCGTGGTCAAAACTGGGGACCAACATACCCCCACACTAAAGTCCTTGCCTGTCCTCAGGCAACAAAAATCAAAAACTGGTAGCCATCAAAGGGTTGCAGCAGCTGCAACCAGCATCTGTAACCTCTCTTGCTTCTTCAGATTCCTCATTTCTTTCTTAAGGACCCTGTTGATTATAACATGTTTCTTAGCAATCCTCTGAAGTTTCCTGTTCCTCTTGATAATACCCTTATTTCTCTGCTTTAACCTTTCAATTTTTGACAAGAGGTGATTTACCCTGAGCTTCAGGAGTTCGTTTTCTGTTTTAACATGTATGTCCAATACACGGTACTCATGCAATTTTTCCTTCAATCTGTTATTCCTGTTCTCTAGCCTCGCCACCCTGGGCTTCAAGGACCAACTGGAGGAGAGCTCGCAGTGGGTTTCAATTGTTTTCTCTTGTTCGGGCTGTACTGGAGGGCTAGACGCATGGGTAAATTCTTCGGGGCTTTGAGCAGGAGTGTGAAATTTATCATAATTACGGCCTGAACTGGATGCAGGAGTGAATTGGTCTGGGCTGTGCTCATAAGTATCAGCTGGATCAAAATTATGGTCTGGGCTGAGTTCACAAGTATTAACTGGATCAAAATCACGATTCGGGATGAGTTCATAGTTGTCAATGGGGCTAGGTCCATCAGTGTTAGCTGGGCTAGGTTCGGGAGTGGGTTCTTTTGGCATCTGAACAGAGGTACCGGTTGGTACTTGGATGGACTCATCCTGCACAATGTTCTTGGGTGTAGGGGCTTGCCGATTGGTCCTACAATTTTTTCGAATGAGCTGGGACAACGTCTAGGTCATCTCTGATGGCTTCGGGGCTTCCTCATGACCATCTGTCCTTTCCATTCTTTCTTGCGTGGGGTAGCTGGGGATCGAGTTGTCCATCCCCGACAATAAACTTTTGCATTTTCTCTTCGGGTTCCTCCTAGGTTGATCAATTGACTCAACTAGCCCCTCCACATCGATTATGTTATCGGCAGCTGGGGAAGAAATCGGGACTGCAATGTTCGCCTCGGTAGGTGGGGTGGCCTTCCCAATTTCCGCATTAGTTTCTACCTTGTCATTGATTGGAGGTTCGGGCTCAGGGTTTCCAGCAGATTCTTTAGTTTGGGTTGTGACTTTCTTTATCTTGGGGTTCGGCTTTTTATGTGGGGAAACAGGATTCACCTTCTTAGTTTTCGACTGGGCCTGAGCGAGGGTTTTTACCGTGAAGAGGTCCCAAGTCTCTTGTTTTTTTGATAGTGAAAATGTAATCAATATCTTAACTAAGCCGAAGTGAAATAAGCTCCCCCTAAACTCACTAACCCTTTGAACCTGCTCAGCCATCCTTTTCAAACTTTTTAATAGAAAAAATGGTATGTTCAGCAGAGTACTTGTGAAGTGCAATAGAAGTCGGGCGTGGCAGGGGAAGATAATGGTGTATCGACCCTCACACGTTAAATAATGCTGGAGGATGATCAAAACTTGCACCCACTGTGGCTCCAACCAAGTCCGCGACGTTCCCTCAGACCATTTTGTGTTCCGGTGCTGAGGTTTTAACAATTGCGCACAGAGCTCCTTATCCACCGGTTGTCCCTTCATCCACCTCTGGCCTGTGGTAGGTAACTCAATTGCTTCTGCAATAAACTCCTCTGTGACCCTGAACTCAAATTCGCCCACCTTGGTGGTCTCACCATCGAAATGCAGCGCGAATTGGAGTGTGATGGCATCATTATACCCATTGAATTTTTTTAGAAATGGCTCCCACCCAGCTTGCTTGAAAATTTCTCTCGTTGCCCTATATTCCGGGAGGGCTTCCAGGTCAGCATAGGTTTCTGGTTCATGGAGGTTGGCGACCATAGCTCTTCTTGGCATAACAAGGAGAGTCGATCGGTAGCAGTGGAGGTTGGTTGAGGGTGACAAGAGCGATGAAAGGGGAAAATGCGATAGGGAATGTGGTGAAAGGAACGGTCGGGGCAAAAATGATATGAAAAGATTTGAATCGCTATGGAGATTGATATGGTGTCAGTTCGTAATGGAGGTTGTACGAGGGCGTAGAACTATGATAACCGAGTCAAATCGAAATAAGTCCCGGTAATGGTGGATGTTCATGACACGAAATGGCATGGTCGGGTAGTTGCTAGGTACAGGTTTGGAAATAATGAAACGCTATGGGGTAAGTAAGGTACCTTTAGTTCAAACATTAATATGCAGATTAATACTATAAATCGATACGAAATTAAACGCACCTAAGTTACATTACCTTTACCCATTGTTATGCAAAGTTTGCTGTGAAATTATCATTTGAGGCTAAGTCTGGATTTGAAGGCATGCAAACATTATAGCTGCTATGATATTTTTGATGCACCTGTAACTGATAAACTTTGCGCTGGTACTGACTGGTACCACTGGAACATTCAGAAATCTGAGTTACATTACCTCTCTCCATCGATGTGCAAGTCTTGCTGTGGAATCATCTTTTGAAGCTAAGTCTGGATTTGAAAGCACAAAAGTTGTAGCTTCTCTGGTATTTATGCTGGACCTGTAACTGATAAACTCTGCACTAGTACTGACTGGTACCACTGGAACATTCAGGGGTCTGCAGAAGAATTTGAACAAATAATACCATTTCTGAGAAAAACTTCCTTCTATGACAGCAGATTATCTTAGGATGACCCCTGAACCTGGATTCTTGTTCTATTTTTGAGAAAAATCATTGAAATCATGTCTTCAATCAGCTTCAAAGCTTCACTCATGGTACAAGTCTGATTTGTGTGAATAGATGTGCCGAAGTCGAACACAAACAGAAATCATCGGATTACCAGCCATTAATGAATGTTGTTAACCGATGTGAGATGACCCACCTGTGATGTCAATGGGCCTCAAGGTACCTACAGCACATCCTAAACAGGTACGAATAGAGGTGTCGGTGTCGAGTCACCTGTAGGATCCATCAACCAAGAGACATTGGTGTATTCCCATGGTTGTTAGCAAAGACATCTGCCATTGAGGCATGCAGAGTCCAGGGTGCTAAATGGTCTCTAATATCTGCTCCAGATAAGGTGCTAGTGTCGATGGAGTGAGATTTGTTGAAAAGTGGACCTTAACGTATTCCACATCATCCAACATGAGTGCAGATAGAAATTTTGCAGACATAATTTTTAGGACAGTAAACACCTGCTTGTGGATTTTACGAGCCCAAGCTAGTTCATGCTCATTTCTTCCTCATATTTAGAGAGTCTAAGGAAATGCCAAAAGAAGACTCCCAGGGGGTTTCTTTCCCATAGTAATTCACCAGGTCTGGTAAAGAATAATCCTTCCTGATAAATGCCCCTTTCATTTTTAATGAGAAAACGAAGGGAGCAAACAAGCTCGAATGTACCTGGTGCAAAACAAGTTAGCCATGCTGAT
>WSFP011334274.1:0-38397 GCA_009831015.1 Picea engelmannii | reverse complement strand
CTTTTAGCAGTTCAGAGAGTAGCTTGGCATCCTTTAAACCCCCTCTTCAGCCCTGCATTTCCTGTGCTGGTTCCTCTAAGTCTACCTTCCCGGGTTGACAATTAAATGTTGATTTACATGGTATATCTGCAGCTCGACAGTATGTCAACTTACTTTGATTACTCGGTACCAACTTTCCCTTGACCTTCACAACACCTTCGTTCTCAGGGGAAAAAGGGAAAATAACTTTCTTAGGGCATTCTATTTGAGCAAGCCTCAATCCTCCGATATTGTTGAAAAACCTAGGAAAGTTAGGATCACTTTAAGCATCCCTTCGTTTAGCAAGGGATCAAGGAGTTGTGAAGACCCGCTTTCTTTCCACAATCTGCTTTGAAGCTCATGAGGTTGAAACGAAAACTCTTACCCCTTCTTATGCGAAACAGAAAGATGTTGACGTTTTAAAAGGTAAACCTGAAGATAGAAAATGGTGACAGGTAGTGACCTACAGACTGAAAATACAGAGGTCAAAAATTCAAAACAGACTCTTGTAGATCTTTTTCAGGGGTACTTTACTTTGGCTGACTGCTTTTAATTTGAATGAATCGTTTAATTTGTCTTATTTTTTTGTAGACGATCAAACAAAGAAACAACTATGTTATTTATCAGTTCAGACGATGTTGCTATTTGAATGAGGTTACCTCGGTTTTCTTTAATAGTCCTTTAGAACATGTCCTTTAGGAAATCTCATTTTTACCTTTTCGTTTCAAATGTTTTGCACAATATAAAATTCTTGGGTATCACCTATTTAAGCTAATTCATTTCTGACACCAACTTTCGGTTTACTTCTCCTGCTTGTGTCGTGTGTAGCTGGAATCCTGTAAGAGGAAAATACGAAGGTTATCGGGGATATCCGAAAGGTGTCGAAAGTTCATGAAAGAAAAAAGAAAATCAAAAGAAATGCGTAAATGAAAAATATATATATGTATACAAAATTTCTTCTCTCTCTCTTTTTTTTTTTTTAGGCAACTGTTATGTCATATAATGCTTCAGATAACGCCTGTTGACAGGGGCGTTGAGGATTTCACCGTCTATATTTTCCAGTAGGAAATAATTTTTTCCTTCCAGAGCCGAGATTCTGAATGGCCCATACCAGAGGTGGTCAAATTTACCATGTTTTTCTGCTTCTTCCCTTCTTGCATCCCACCTTAATACTAAATCACCTGGGAGGAAATCTCTGTCCTTTGCTCTGCGGTCGAATAATGCCTTCATGTCATCTTGGTATTTATGCAACTTTTCATCTACTTCAACCCTATGTTGTTGAACCTCAATCAATTGATTTATCCTCCTAGTGACATGATTGGGTTCTTCATTTTGATCTTGCCATAACTTCATCACTGGAAGCGATAGGTTTATAGGTAGCACAGCATCTGTCCCATATACCATCTGAAAAGGCAAAATGCCGATAGACCCTTTTGTGCTTATGCAATTCGCCCACAATGCATATATTAAGTGCACATGTCAAGACCTTTTGTTTTCATCCAATACTTTCTTGATTATATTTACCAGGCTCTTGTTAGATGACTCGGCCAATTCGTTTCCCTGGGGGTAATACGCTGTGGAATGGCCAAGAACGATGTTATACTTTTGACAGAAGTTGATCATAGCCATAGATTTAAAGGTTTGGGCATTGTCTATAACTATCTTTCGAGGGCAACCAAATATAGAAAAAATATTGTCTTCTAAGAAATCGATTACCACTGAGTCTGTTGCCCTTTTGGTTGGAATGGCTTCAACCCATTTAGTAAAATAATTTGTTGCAGTTAAGATCCACTTTTGTTGAGCACTAGAATGGGGATTAATATCGCCTATGAAGTCTAGACCCCATTTTTGAAATGGGGCTTCATCTTTGACTGGAACTAAAAGCAGTGTCGGGAGCTTCTGTTTACCTGCAAATAGTTGACAAGGGTTGTAGGCTCGAACTTTGGCATTAACGTCCGAGAAAAGTTTTGGCCAATAGTACCCATCCCTCAGAATTTTGTAATCTGTAGATCTCCAAGCGTGATGCCCCCCACAGACTCCTTCATGAAATAAATCTATAACCCACTGAGTTTCTGATTCGACTAAACAGACTAAGAGGAAACCGAGTGGATCTTTTCAATATAGCTGACTTTTGGTGATACAATATTTAACTGCATGAATTTTTGAAGTCTTGGATTTTGATGGTGATAGCTCATTTGGGAATTTTAGAGTTAGCAGGTATGACACTATGTCTCTGTACCAACCTGATGATATGAACTTCTCTTCGATCTTGTTTGGACCTGTTTTCTCAGTCAACTCATTTAGGTTCATGTCTTCGTCACCTTCCTGCAAGCAATTGATACCTAGGGCTCTGAAATTCGACTCAGCTAAGAGTTTGGCCAGGCCTTGTCCTTTTATCAATTTGGTCAGTTTGACTTCCAGATCAAATTCTTGGATTTTGGCGAGCCATCGCCCTCTTTTTCCATTGTTGTCTGGTTGTACCAAAATATATTTCAAAGAACTGGTAGGTACGTACGCAATTATCTTGGAGTGTATTACATATGTTATGAATGCCTTTAATGCTTTTACCATGGCGTACGCTTTTTTTTCTATTATCTCATACTTCAGTTCTGCGTCTCTAAGGATCTTGCTGAAAAAAGTGACCGGTTGTTCAAAACCTTCTTCGTTCTTTTGTAGGAGCACCGTGGCAATCGTGTGTTCGGAGGCAAATGAGAAAATAAGAAAATATTTTAGATAGTCTGGGCTCGCTAGCACAGGTGCCTCACTTATGAATTTCTTAATATGTGTGAACGATGCTTTGGCCTCGGTTGTCCATTTTACTTCGCTATCCTTTTTCAACATACCTGTGATCAATTTTACAATCTCAGCAAAATTCGGGATAAATCTTCGTAAAAAAATTATTCTTCCCAAGAAAGATTGAATTTCTTTTACATTTTGGGGAATATTTATAGTATCTATCGCTTCAATCCTCTGAGGATCAATCCTGATTCCATCCCTAGATACGATATGACCCAAAAGCTTACCTTCCCACATGGCGAAATGTGATTTCTTTGGATTTAAAGATAGACCAAACTTGTGGCATTTTTCGAATGTCTGTTTAAGATGTATCAAGTGTTCTTCGTCGGTTTTAGAGAAAACCGTCAAATCGTCAAGATAAATGACTACGAACTTATCCCTTTCACCGATGAAAGCGATGTCCATAGCGCGTTGGAACATGGCCCCTGCATTCATCAAACCAAAAGGCATTTTATCATACATGAACGTACCCCATGGTGTAGTGAAAGCGGTTTTTTCTCTATCTTGTTCATTCATGGCGATTTGATTATAACCAAAGAGCCAGTCAATCATAGACATTCGGTTGGCTCCAACTACCTTTTCTAGCACATGGTCCATTTTGGGTAACGGATAGTTTTCCTTAAGAGACAACTTATTTAGATTTCTGAAATCCACACATAGTCTGATTTCCCCATTCTTTTTCCTGACCAGGACCAGGTTTGCTACCCAGTCTAAATATCTCAGAGGTACTATTATTTTCGCGTCTTAAAGTTTCTTAACTTCTTTTTCAATCACAGGTAACAAAATGTGGTTGATTTGTCTAATCTTTTGCCTAAATGGTTTGACCCTAGGCTTTAGAGGTATCTTGTGATCAATTACGGAAGTGTCGTATGTCCTTAACTCATCATAAGACCAGGAGAAAACATCCTTATACTGTCTGAGTAGGTATTTATACTTACTTTTTATTTTGGGAGGGAGGAACTTGGATATTTTTACCATCCTGGATTCTTCTTTGGTTCCTATATCACAGTCCTCCACTTCTTCTGGTTGGGGTTGTAAGGCGGATTTTACAGGTATGTCGTTTTGATCAAAAAGTCTTTCTAGAGGAATCAATCCTTTCAGAATCTGGTTGTTTTTAAGGACCAACATGCGATGATCTGTGATTTTTTCTCGGAAAGCTTTAGGATCCTCCCCTTCTTGCATGATCCATATCGGGTAATTTTGATTTTCTTGTTCTGCATGAGTTTTGGAAAATTCACCTACCGCTTCAAAAAACTTCTTAATTTGTTCGTCATCCTCAAAAACCTTCCAGTGTTGGATATTGTCTGGTATAGATGGTCTGTGTCTGATCTCTATGTGATACTTGAGTTTGAAAGTCGTGGGAGGAGAGAAGGTTGAAGCTGCTTTATCTAATGCGTCATCATGTAAGTTCTCTGCGCGTGGGATGAAGTGGACATTTACGGATGAGAAAACGTTTTCCATCAGATCCCAGGCACAATTCCTGTATGATCTTAATCTGGGATGCTTGGATTGGTACTATTGATTTATTTGTTTGACTATTAACTCTGCATCTCCGTATACCTCTAAGTTATTTATTTTTAGCTTCTTGGCAGCCTCTAATCCTAATACCAACGCTTCGTATTCACACACATTGTTAGTATAATCTATATCCCATTGCAGTCTGTAAGAGAAAAGAACAACGAACTTTCCTTCGGGAGCCACTAAAAGCACTCATGCACCAGCCCCTTCACAAGATGAGGCACCGTCAAAATACATTTTCCAGACACCGGTGCTACAGAGTTCCTCTGTCATGTAACCTGACTCTTCCTGCTCTATATCATTTTCCTCTCGACAACTATCTAAACCGTCTTCAAAAGATTAGATACAGTTTCCTAAATCTTGATCCGCAATGTAAATAGGGAAATTATTCGGGTTTTGAGGGTCGCTTACTATATATGCTAACCTCATCTCTCTGTACAACCAAGTAAATTGCCCACCAAACACAGGAATTGTGGCGAATGTCATATCTAATTGAAGAGAACCCCCCAGCTTGGCTCCCCATGACCTAGACAACAGTAAACCATACTTAGGGGGAATATCAGCAATAACCACATCCATCAAGATACTCTTAACCAGGACCTATGCCAGGGTAGCTACTAAATCCTTTATCATTCCCATACACTTAACCCTTCTTGAGTCAAAAGAGTAAATATCTCCATAAGGTCTGGTGATCTGGAGACCCAATTTGTCCATAATAATCTTAGGCATAACGTTGTGGGAGGCTCTGGAGTCTAACATGCAATTATGTAGCAATTTATCATATACATTTAAAGTGATATAAAAGGGAGCAATGGTGTCTTTAGCCCCTTCAAAATGTGGACCAAAAGTGATGTTAGGTTTGTCATCCTCCAGGCTTAAAACGTCGGACTGTCTTTCTAGCTATGATACACCCATCACTTTGGTAATCTTCTTCCGATAAATGGGGTTTTTTTCTAATTCTACCAGAGGGATTGGTATCTTAATTTTACTTATCTCGTTTTCAAAACGAAAGACTCCACTCACCTTGTCTGTTTCTTTAGTTGAGACATCCAAATCCTTCCTTTCTGACTTATTCGTCTGGACCTCTTTATTACTCATGGTCTTGGTTGTAGGTGTAATTTTATTTACTGTTTCGGTTCCTTATGCTTGGGTTTCAACTTTTCCCCTTTCGAACTCTTGTGTGCTTACTACTTTCACTTTGTTGTTAGGTAATAGGGTCTCTTCCAGAGTAGGCTCGTAAGTTTGACCTCTTGGGAGGATTTTCTTCGGTTGAGTAGTTGAAAAGGGTTTACTCTTAGATCTCAAGTTGTACTTAGGTTGGATCTCAGCCATTATCATTTTAGTTTCTTGTTGAGAGTCACAAAGGTCAGTATGATCACTTTCTTCACACTTAACCGATGGTTGTTGAGTGTTTAGAGATTTTTCATAATCTTCTCTAGTCAGATACAGTTATGTGCAGTCATCACCGAAGTTCGTGACATCATTATCCGAATCTCTGAAATCTTGGAGATCGTTCACTCCTATAAAATTTTCGCTCTTCACGGGAGCTTGTATTTTTTGGTCTTCATTTTTTAACTGTCTTTGCTGGTTTGAGGGGCTGGGGTTCCTCTTGAAATCCTTTTTGGTGAAAGAATCAGCTTTGGCCTGTTGTAGCTCCATTCTGGATATTTTATTAGGCAGTTCTTTAATTACCCTGGCCATATCATCTACCTTGTCATCTGTGGATCTATTAGACCCCGACGGACCTGCTTGTTCTCTAAAGCGTTTAGTTTCTCGGTTTCTCATTTCTACTTTAGCTTTAAGTTTACCAGAAGCCATCATATTTGACTCGATTTCTACAGTGTCATCCTTCATTCGGTTTAGGGTGGCTCCCCTTCTTTCTCGCAAAAGGAGTGAAAAATCCGGTTCGAAAGCCCCTGCGAAAGTCACTTTGGCCGCAGGTTGGGACGGTTTAACCTCGGTTGGGATTTTGTTATACAGTTTGTTGAATCTTTGAATAAACTCCATGACTGTTTTTGAATTCTTTTTTCTTAAAGACCCAAATTCGGTTAAATAATATAGGTGGTCCTTTCTTTCACCCCATTGTCTGAGGAAAGCATCTTCCAAGGCGTCATAAGACAAGATAGATGTTGCAGGTAGACTCCGAAACCAAGTTCGAACATGGCCTTCAAATGTTTGGACAAGAAGCCTCGAATACACGTCCTCATGTTCGATACCTAGGATTTCTATGAATTGATCAAAGAAATTAATGTGTTTGGTTGCGGTCAGATCTCCTTCCCCAGTGAATTTTGGCAAATTTTTTATATAATTTTCGGGAAGGTCGTGCAAAGGAATGGGCAATACCAAGGGAGCGTATCTTGCTGCAACTTTAGCAAACACTCTGGGAGGGGGGGCAGGCCCTTGGCCTCCAGCTCCTCCTATAGGAGCTCCTCCCCCTCCTCCTACGATAACCCCTCCACCTCCTCCTCCAGCGGTTGCCATCGTTATTAGTGGAAAGTCGTAAAGGGGGTTTCAAAAAATTAAAAGTGAATCTTTATTTTCTTCGTGAAGAGGAAAATCCGACGATGAATGATAAGGAACACGAGGAATTGGTTCCTCAGATTTGCAAGAGACGAAATCAGGAGAACCGATGGGTGTGGAAATCGAATGTGTAACACACTCTTCAAAATCAGGTGAGGTTGGGAAATTTAAATAAGGGAAATATCGTATGGAAATTGCCGACGAACTTTCAAGAGGGCCCTTTCCTTTCCGTACTAAGGGGATTGTCGGATGAATCTCACTCCTAACTTCAGAGCAGTTTGATGTTAGATCTTTAGTATCAAAGAGAGGACTGTAGGAAGTTGAGGGTTCAGAAGAACTCTTAATCTTTATTTGTGGGTGTTTAAGCTTATAGACTGCAACGGTTGGCTTAAGAGAGCCTCTCACCTTTAGAATCTTCTCGGGATCAGTAACGGGTGTAATCTTCTTACCATCCAGGTTTTGTCTGGTATTCCTTTGACCGGATGCTAGTTTATTATTTTTGGAGTTTCCAAGTGAAATATTTGAAAGCCTTAAAAAAGGTGTGTACTCTTTGTTCACTATCAAAGGGTAACACTTTCAACGGAAAAAAAATGTCATTTTCCCAGGGAAAAAGATTTCATAACTTCGGTCCCTGGAAACGGCACCAGAAATATGTTGTTCCAGAGTCTATACTTAAGTCTTAGAAGTATAATGTCTAGGCATCTGAAAGTGGGTAAAGGGTAGAGAAGAGAGAAATTTCAACCTTCGGCAGGGGAAACTAGGGATGATTTCTACGTTGGCATTGTCTAGCTTCCAACTGTTCCTGGATGCTTATATCTTATTCAATCGCTGCCCATGAACGTTCGAGTTCAACCTAGGTAGTAATTGTTTTAAGAATAGTATCAAAAAGGTTTAAGGCAATGTGTGTTTGATTTGATAATCCGGGTTCGATATTGGGCTGTGTTGGTACAGAGATAGTCATGGAGGAACAGTAAAATAAGAAAACTTCGGGGGGAATTTTAAGTGCTATCTCAATTCGGTCGTATAAAAGAGAGTTTACAGTTTCAGGAATAAAAACGGGGTGCAAATCAAAGGCTCTTTCCCATAACTGGGTTATATTTTAATAAAATGTATGAGGTGGGAGAATACATTTAGCTATCTATCGAGTAAGGCTCCTATCAAGGGATAATCTCACATATGAACAAAAGAAGAAAAATGTAAAGAAGTAAACCGATGAAGCATAAAATATATATAGAATTCTGAAAGTGTTAACTGGTCTTATACCCGCTGATAGCTGGTATAGAGGAAAAATAGTAAACAATATAGAAAACTAAAATTCATTCACTATAGTAGAGGTTGCACTAAATTATAGTGAAGCATTCATCAGGTACGAATATGAAATGAAACGAAATGTGAGATACAAGAAAACAAACTCATAACACAATCATGATGGAATTGAGAATCTTTAGATTTTCTTTATATTAACTCTCAAAATGTAAAACCTCTGTTACAATAGACACAAAAAGGTCCAGCCTTTTTTCTTTCTTTCTATGGTATATTTATACAGTTTTACAATAAGATGGAATCTCAATCGTTGCAAAAATTTTAGTTATGATAGGGAGGAGAGAAATCGCTCCATTTCTTCTTCTCTGTCTTTATTTGGTGCCAGAAGCTTGTCATCGCACGTGCTCAGTACAGGTGACACATCTTTCAACCAACCGAGATATCAACCTTCACGGTTCTGCTTGACAATTGGCTTCAAAAGAGTAACAATCTCAGGCTAATCGTAGCAATCTGTCTTCCATCTGTCTATCTATGATGTCGATAGCACATAATTGCGCACTTGGATTAATCATACATTTATCTATTTGGACTATGTCTGCCATAGTCACTTGTGAAATCTCGGCTGAATCTCTTTCTTCTTTTTCATTTAAATCAAGTGAGATTTTTTCCATGTTCATTTGAATCAATGCCTTGGCATTACCTCCGCTATCAATACCTAGCAAATTACCATCTATAGAACTAAAAGCCTCTTCTAAGGATTTTTTTACTCTCTTGGCTTGTAGCTTACCTTCCGAGATGATGTGTTCCCATTCTTTTAATAGAATGTTTCCTCTTGTCTGCTCTGAAACGGTAAACCTAGGAGTACTTCCCGAATCCCTATTGTTTGTAGCTATCACAGCCTCTTGAAGGGCAACCCGTGCTGCTCCAGCTTCTCTTTCTCTAGCAGATAAATTCTCCAAAACTTGATTAACCAGCAAACAATTGTCCTGAATCACCTCTACCTTAGTGAGTAAATTTTGTTGGGTCGTAGAGACTCTGCTCCGAATCTCCATCGCCTAGGACTGAAACATCCCGATATTTATCACTTTACTTTCAGTGATTTCCACTCTAGCTTGTAGCTGTTTGATCAAATATTTTTGTTGGCCCGCTTGCATCTGACCATTCTGAACCACCAGCTATGCTTGTTCGAGCTTAGTCTTGAGCAACTCTATCTCACTTTTATCGGCCAACCTTGCTTGCTCTATTACTACACTCGCCTGGTCTTTGGCAGCCTCCACTGCTGTGGTTAGTCTGGCTTCCAGGTTTTTGATGAAGCGATTTTTTGGTTTCAGCTGGTTTTTCAAAACCCCGACTAAAAATTGGTTCGTTGTGGCATATGCCCCTAATGTCCCAGCTATTTCCGTGGTGAACTGTTCATTTTTCTTGTCCTTCCCATCAGTCATAACTTTGTATTTCTTGACTGTCGACTCCCCTTCCTGATAAAATTCTCTCTTTACCACTGTCTTTCAATTCTTATCAAAGAAGAACTCATTTGGAGGGAGCTCTTCCACCCTTATAGGCCTCAATTATTCATTGAAGATCCACCCTGCATCAATATTTCCCTGAGTTGACTGAAAGGGAGTAACTGATGTGATAGGATATCCAATTTTCTTTGTTGATTGTCCCGGAGTAGTAACTAGAGTCTACTTCTTCGGAAGGTCGGGAGTCTTTATCTCTGCTTTCAGACTCTTAGTTTTCTCTCCCCCATCCTGGTGTTTTTCTTGACCGGGAGTCACATTTTTGGAGCCTTCGACATCTTTTTGTTTGACCTCCGTTGTACTCGGATTCTCACCCCATAATACTGCGGGAAGACAACTGCGTCTATGCTCTTGGAATTTTAGAACATCGGCCCTCTCTTCAGGTGCCAAGGTTTGTATCTCACCTAAAATCTTGGCATATGATCTTGCGCCTCGAAAAATGTCATCCGAGGGTGAATTTTCGTGTTCAAATCTCTTGAGTCTGCAACTGGCCAAATGATTACTCATGACCCTTTACGGATCATGCTTCTTGTATTCAATAAGGACCATCTTTAGGTATTCCAGGGTCGCTGCCTCAGCTTTAGCATGCCTGAAGTCTAACAAAGAATATGAATTTAAATGAAGAGGAAAAGGTGGCCATACCTTTTTTGACTATCCCTTAAGCTCCTTGCTTATACCATCGATTACTATTTGTCTAGCAACCTCACGACAAGCTAGCTTGTCGGGAATGAATATTGGCAATTCATGTGGGGGAACAGAAGCCCCGAAAACTCTGAGATATGAGAATTCGGCTTCTACATACCAGTCAACTATGCTGCTCAAATTCGTCACTATATTGTCCGAGATCCTGGGTGGCGGGTGGCCGAAAATAGTGACATGCAGCAGTACCATCACCCAGTTGAAGATTTCATATACAAAATCTGTCGCTTTGTTTTCCCACAATTTCGCATGATAGACGTGGATGGGCTTGTCCTCTACTGGAGTCCAACTCCAGCTCATTAAGGGAAATGGTGTTAGAAATCACACGTTGTCCATAATGTATGCATACATAAAAAAATGAAGAAATTTTTCCGCTCTCTTTCTGCACCCGATACTCTGTAACCCGACTGGTCAAGCTATCAGACAACATTTTCGCCCAGTCAAAGGAACAGCCTTCGACGACTTGATGTATTATAGGCACCCATTGAAGGAAGAAATGTGAGGTGCCCTCTCTCCCGTATAATCTACATGTCATCATAGCTACATACTTGAACTGTGGTTCCAAGGAAGCTATTGAATATATACCATGACTGTCTGCCTTGAACTTCACAGGGTGTGAAACCCAATCTCTTATTAAGCTAGACATAGTTTTGTCATACTGCACACATTCCTTCTATTTGAACTCTTCCAAGAATTTGGCATCATATGTAAAGTCGAACGTTGTGGGCAACTTGTACATAGCTCGCTGATGTTCAGGTCTGAAAGTCCCGATGGTGACCTTCTACTCATTCATGATGGTTTTGGTTGGTATGTCCACATGGTCTAATGCCCATCAGACCATATCATAATAGGGGAGTAGTCGTGGCCTGGCCACTACTTTATGCATTCCTGATTGAATGACGATCGTATACTTGGTGGTTATGTCGTCTTTTTCATTGTCGCTGGAATCATCGGAATAATCCACTAATTCGGCCTGCAGAACATCAGAAACGAATGACCAGTTCGGGACAGAGTCGACACTTCGAGGTGAAGAATCAGCGACGTTGTTCGAACCTTGTCCCGAAAAATCAACATTGGCTTTGGATTCTTTTCGCGGGGCCATGACGGGAGATCCTGCTTTAGCTCTTCTGCGATAAAAATATGTATACATACAAAATTTAGCTCGCTGAGAAAGTGTGCTCTGTGTAATATAGAAATGAGTTTGTTATAAGGAATAACAGCTCTATATATTCAAAAACTCGATACCTTTCAAGAACAGATCAGTCAAATCAAGCTTAAAAAATAAATTTAGCAAAAAAGACCCAATCTTTATTTGTCAATTTTCCTTGTTTCTAATTAATGCCATAAATTTTTGGTGGTTCGAAATGTCAGATGGCGTAAGGAAGAATTAATACTGCTTCGTAAACTGTGCAAGCATCAAAACACGGAAAATACTAATTTATCTTAATTAATCTGGTTTTACCGAAGTTAATTAATCTTTCGGTACTCGTTGTATCAAGAATTTTTCTTTACCCATTTGAACCTCTAACACCCAAAATTGTGATGATTGACTTAGGTTAATAAGAATGTAATTGTGATTAGACGCTTAATTAATTACATAATTATTTATATTCACCATATCGCGACTCAGAGCTTCGAAGGTATAGTTTCCGGGAAGTTTGCATGCCAAGCAGCGAAACCGCGAGATCGCGATGATACGTTTTAATTAAAAGGGAGGGTAAACTCGGATTAAGTGTTTAATTAATTATGTTCATATATTTATCACGACTTCATGACTCGGGCTTAGACAGGGTAGATTTTTAAAAGACAACACGTCGAGTTGCGAATTTCCGACAGAACTTAACCATGGCTTATCTTTTACTTTTAACCTTGACATGGGTTACTAACATAAGGACTTTGTGGTTTTGGCTATCGGGGTTACGACAATAAGAATTTTAGATTTAGTGAACGCCAAGGCGCGAAGACCCGATGATGTTTAATCGTGATTTAGGAAAATTTACTCTCGTTACTGCCCTAGGTAAAATTTTAAAGCGATTTCGTCGTTTTGTTGCTCGGGACTTGTGAACTACGTGATCTATAGCATCCAACATACGAAATCTCGAGGTAGAACAAAAGGGGAAATTTTTTTTGCTGAAAAGTAGAACTCGCCTCGAGAGTACAATAATTATCGCTGCTTGCGTGATAAGACTTCAGAGATTTTGAAACCTTAGGTGGAAAATATGAAAACCATCTTTCGATTAAGACATGAAATTCAAGACGGGATAGAAAAAAAAAAGGTGGCTCCAACATGCCCAAAATGTGTTGGCGCTTGCCCCACGCTCTCTTGACGTTGGCGATGCTCCTGCATCACTTCGAGATTCATAATATTTTAAACTTGCATTCCTCAAATCTCTTGAACTCCGAACTTCTAAACTACTTTATCTTCCAGGGTCCAAATGGTATAGTTATCAAAAACTAAGGTGGTGGCATGTGGCATGTCTAGGAAACATCCATGTCACCACTAGAGACATCATCATACCATGCCACTTATGTTCTTCGAAATCAGAATTTCAGAAGATTTTACACTCTAGCACACTCCATTTCTCCCGAAGTGTCGAACTTTCGAACTGTTGTGAGATCTACGGATCACAATCATCCATGTGTAGATTTGATGGCTGAGATCTATATTTCATCACTGCTCCTTACCTTCTTGCTCTATAACACATAAAATTTGCCGAATTTGCGAAGTCCAAAGTACTTATGGCTTAGGTTTCATGCACTTTTTTGCAAATATGATGGTTGTGAAGGATCTGCTTCCTCCCGAATAGATCCTATGGCCCAATTTCAAACTTCCCAACCCAACACAATGATTGTTGTGGCTTATTTATTTGTTTCCATTTCCTAATTCATTATACTTCTTGAGCTTCTGAACAGAGTCCCAGTGTTCGCATGGTTCCTTCCTGGCACCCATGAACGCTCTGAGGTTCATAATTTGTCCCTCTTGACAACAATTCACTCTGAAACCTTCGCATCAACTTTCACTAACATGGCCCATCCATGCTCAGTGTTGAAACCTTGGATTTGATACCAACTTGTAACGTCCCCATCCACCACCAACAGTCTGGCAACACTACCTAACAAATGTATATTTTAATTCTTGGCTTTGATACCAACTTTTAACACTCCCGACCACCACCAACATGCCGACAAGGCTACCTAACGACTGTATATTTTAATTCTCGGCTCTGATACCAACTTGTAACATTCCCAACCACCAACAGGTTGGGTAATGCTACCTCAGAAAACTAACTTTCTCGAGCATATATATATATATATATATATATAATGCAATTTTAACCAGACATAAACATTTTGTACATTTACATATTCTTGCAAAAGAGAAAATAACACATACCAATATTTAACAAATGATTTACGTTCTTCTATCACATAATATAATGCAGAAATAACAGTAAAAGCATACATGCAGTAATCACAGACAAAACCCATAAATATAACAACATATATAAATACACAACATGTAACCAAACTTGGAAATGGTACTTATCGTTTAATTGAAGTATATCAATTGTGTGAAAACCTTCCATGAACCTCCTAGCTTTAGACAATGTTTCTCATCACTCTCAGCAGTGGGTCACCCCCGAGCTGGGACCAAACTCCACTGGGCAAGGGATTCCTAGGCTAGGCAAGGACAACAGGAAGTTGCATTGTACAACATGAAGGATTTCTTCCAAGGAGTCACTCACACCCACAGCTCATAGACTCTCATTCCCCACATGCATGTCCCACCCCAGGAGTGTACACCTTCACTGTCCAATAGTCCATCGGCTACTACACCTCCCTTTCGTTAGGATTCAGAAACAGATCGGATCAAGAATTCTTAGAGATCTATAGCTGCTACTGGACTCCCTCTAGGAGAACTCACTTCCTCATCACACTCTCTCACCTGGAGAGAGTTTCTCACATGCTTGACAACCTGCTTCTTCTAACCATGGGCCTGACAACCCACTTATTCACTCCCACTCCTCAACACACGGGCATAGTGATGGCAGCAACGGAAACTAGACGTGGGAAACGGTACAAACAAGACAAAATGAGGGAAACCCTCAGGAGCACAGGTGTAGCAGGGGTATCAATTTGGTTCTATTGTATAGTTTCGGTGTGGTTTAGGAATTCAACAAGGTGTACCATGGTAATCGGTGCTTTTTAGGTGCGATGGTACAAAACTGGCCAAGAGAAGACCAAAATAGTATGAATTCTCACTTATATTGCATGTGCCTGAGTTGACACATGGTGCTCATGAAGCACGTTCCTCTCCATTTGGAAGTCATACCCTCTTTCCAAAGGAACTTAGGATATATTCATATCGCACTCATAGCATTTAGAATAATAATATATATATTATTCTATTAGACTTAAGCTCTTAAGCTTAACCTCTCATTCCAGCCTCTCAACCCCCTTCCCTTACCCAGCCTAGTGGAGCTTAGTCCCCCATACTCTTTCTTCGTGGTAGGTATAAACACAGCGATGCCATTTATATTAATAATATGAATATTTACACATAAAAAACAAGCTCTTGGACTTTAACATCTAGGATCTTCGGCCTAATAAACACATAAGCCTACCATCTTATAAATACTTGGCTCACCATCCTACAAAACATGTTACATTCACAATTACAACTGGGGCTTGGCCTTGGGAAATTATACCGAACTCCAAAGTTACGAAGCAAAGGAGAGCCGTATATTTGGGGGAGATCGTCAGGAACCCTACCTACTGTCCGATCATTCAGGAGGAGGGACCCACACACGGTACTTCGATGAAGTCCTGCTTCGGGAGAATGGAGTGGCAGTAAAGCCAAAATCCTTGAAGGTTAGAGTTGAGAAGTGACCAGGACCATAGATATAGGGATCCCTCTCAGTCGTCGATATATAGGGGATGCGTGGTGCTAGATCCTTTAGTCTAGAGACTGGGCACTCTGGGTAATTTGAGGTGTGGTGTGTCAATAATCTCTAAAGCTCGAAGTAATGAGAGTCGTCAATTCAAGGATGCTTCGAGACTTTTCCTAACCTTCAGATCTAGGTTGTGTTCATCCAACGCTGACCAAGTCCAGGAGAAAAGAGGAGTTTTCATCGCAAAACTCCCAAAGGCTGGAATCGCGAAGAAATGTTAGTCATGGATCTATGGATCTACGTGATCGGATCTCTACCGTTAGATTTGAGGGATGTTAGAAGGTTGTTAGTCTAGTGTGACATGGCAAGCCGACGTCACCAGGGTGATTTGGACCCATGATTGTTGTGCCACAATGTAGCTCGATTTGTGCTTTTCGTAGACCCTATATGCCTATTGGAACGTAACACGTGTCACCCCTGGCCTCTCTACATGTCATCCCATGGTATGTGTCTGCCTAGTCAAAGTGGTTGCTGACGTGACCAGAACTCTAAGAGTTTGGGACTTCAAGACTCTAGAGGATTTGAGGTGTAGCGTTATAGAGAGACCCAAAAGGCCTGAAGGTCAGGACCACATGGAAAGCTTATGGGACTTTGAGACTTCGAGACTCCGGAAGGTCTTGTGTGTAGACATTAAGGAGGCGTTCAACGTCGAATTGCTGAATTTCCTGTTGGTCTTCATGTTCGACGAAGATTGATTCTAGTCATGGGGTCGGACGGTGGATGGACTTCCACCATGGATGAAGGAACTTGGAGACAATACGTGTGAGGTGGATTCACGTGGATGCCACATGGCTCTCAACCAATGAACGCACAAATAAATTTGGGAAGCCATAACTTGCAACCCAAAGCTCATATTTGAGCATGGTAGCGGTCATTAGAACACTACGGGTAAGTAGAAGAGGATAAAGACCTCAGACAGAGAATTTGAGATGTTAAGGTGAGCGAAATTTTGATGCCTCATCCCTAGGAAAGATAATCAGGGGTCGGTTGTGTTACAAAAACCTTATCACAATCGATGGTTTAGGAAGTCAAAACCCTAACCCTAGATGGCTATTGGGCTATGTCAAATACCGAGCCACTAGGAGGAGAAGGGGTTCCATTCTCTGTTATTGTATTTTGTTCCATTGAAGAGCAGAACAACCGGGAGTGGGAAATTACAAAGAATAATAGAGGGGGTTAGTGTTTTGTATCATCCTATCATTCCATAGGTCTCAAGTAACTCCATAGAGAATGCCTTCTTTATACTTACATTATTTCCATACCAGAGAAAAGAGAGCAAAGCAACCCCACCTTCTAGTTGGGAGTTGCCTCGTAAGGGTTTCCTAGAGAAAATATTTCATACATATGCACAAAATTAGTAACTAAAGATTCTAGAATCTAAAAGAATTTAACCTTCATAGTGTAGATTTCATTTTTATCTATCATATCTATTGTAACAAACTGTTCTAATGGAATATCCACAACAGTTTACAAATTAGTGCATCCTAGACTGGAAATTCAAATTTCTCATAAACAAATATATTGTCTTGGTAAAGGTTCAATGTACCTACTACGGTCCTAAAGACACTACATGGGAGCACGTGAATACCATCCGAGAAAAGTACTTGCAAATTTTGAAGAAAAATAAATATGCATTTGTATATAAGTGTGAAAGGCTCCATTTTGGTAGATGAAATTATTGGAACCACGTCTCAGGGTTTCCTAGACAACTTGCACTAGATACCTAGAAGGGGAATGGCACAGTCAAGGGAATGTGGTGTAGAGAAGGGGGTACACATTCTTTGGGTTGTGCAGGTTGAGGGGAATAAGAGATATATGGTTGGAGTTGTTGCGGGAGTTGTGAACTTGCAAAAGTTCTCTAAGTATTATGATGTAACTTTTGTACATGTATACCGATATGGTGTTGTGCACCAAGGATGGTGCAAAATTGTGGGGGGTGGGGAATGTAACATCCCTATTTTTAATCTCCAATTTAGTGATGTACAATGTAGATATGATATATCATTGTGGGCCAAGGGATGTAATATGTAAACATTATATATCAAACATAATAAATAAAAATTTATGTTGACTATAGATGTACATGGACAAAGTCATGCAGGTTGTGTTTTCCACAAGAGAGGAGGGGTCTAAGGGGTTTTATTCATGTGTCTTAAATCCCAAAGCATTCCTAAAATTATTGTTTTGAGTGAACCTTCTATTTTTTCCCCTTGAGTGTATGAGATCCCAATCATTGAATACATGTAAGAGGGTGGGTGTGGGAAGTCTCATCCATTAGTTATTGAGAACATGTGTATGAAGTACAATCAACATTGGGGAGAGTGAGACTCAACTTGCTTGGGAGAAAAAGGGAAATTGTTATGGAAAAAGGAGAGGAGTTTTTACAATGTATTTTTTGGATAGAAATGGAGAGAAGATCATGGAATATTGAATGAAACCATAGTGGGCATGGTGGTATTTTTTTTGGATCTACCAAATGCATGAATAAATATCTTGTTAGGTGGGTAGAGTGAGATTGTGTGACAGAAATTACCCCACCATCAGTGAGCTTACTGCTAGGCAGTTTTTTTGCAGTTGACATCCATGTAGTCCCCATCAAGAGAGATTCCTAGCCAACATGTGTTGGATCCCTAGAGGAAATTTAGAAGGCCTGAGGGACTATGTGAAAAGAAGGGGGATTACATTTCCTTGGTTTGTACAAGTTTATGGGAAGAGATATGGAGGATTGGGATTTTTGTAGGAAAAAATAGTTTGTTGTGGGTAAAAGTTGGTTGTGAGTGGACAGTGGAGAGACCACCCTTTATTGTGGATTTGTAGCATCAACTCAAGTGTGATTTGTTGTTGATATTTGGAGAAACAAATCTATGGTTGGGTGGAAGGTCCATCTCCTGTAGTCGGTTGCACCTTTGGTTTTAAAAAAAAGGTGTTTATCTCTATTACATTGTTTATATTTATAGGTTTTATTTGTTGTCCATATACTTTATTCTTGAGTAAATTATATGTTATTGTGTATTGTATAATTGGTTACGTTCATAATGTTGTTAGTGCATGTAAATCCTCGATGCTTGCATTTAATTATGGGATTATTGTTTGTGTTCTTACTCTAGGTTTTAAGCACTTTTATGCAACTATGTGAATGCTAATTTAGTTGCATCTGTGTTTTGGAAATGTTGTTAGATGCATTTAGCTTAATCGTATCATCAATTTTAAATTTGTATGGGTTTGGTAGTGGGGAACACTACATCAACGATGGAAACACCCATAAATTTATTCATCGATGAATTTCTCAAGATACCCATTGGTATATCCATGCAGTCAATAACTTTCAAATCATGATTTCTAATGGAGATTCCATGAAATGTGGGGATTGTTGTGAAAAATTGTGCATACAAATTGGTGATTATTCTTTGAAATACCACATGTTTTCCATTGAAATGGGGGGTTGCAACATTGTTCTATGTGTTGATTGGTTATGCACTCTAGGCCCCATTACCATGGATTTCAAGAAATTATACATGAGCTTCCAACAAAATGGGTAACTCTACAAGTTCCAAGGCATCATGATAGGTTCCCCCAAGATCGTTGGTTCACATCGAATGGAAAAACTCCACAAAAAGGGTCATTCTGGAATTATTTCCTAGTTCCATGCCATTCAAGAAGTTGAGACTCCTTCCCCAACCATTCATCTCGACATGAACCTTATCCTCTCTAAAAACCACTATGTTTTTTAAAACCCTCAAGGACTCTCACCTTCTCATGGTCCCCATGATCATTCCATCCCACTTGTACCTAGTAGTCTTTCCCCTAATCTTCTCCCTTATCAACACCTATTAGTGTGCAGTGGGAAGACCCAGGCTTCAACATTGATTCCCCGACAAAACCCTAAATATATAGACCCTCTCAGAATCACCCACAAGCAGGTGAAGTATCACCCAAGGTACCTATGGGGACTACAGGAACTAGGTTTCTGCAGTCATGGGGGAGTATGAGTAATTCATCCTAACCATTCACTTAATATTCGTTCTTTTATCCCGTGTATGAAATCATAACAACGTAGGAACGTATGATAGATTCATCCTACTTAACCATTCAACAAGTGCACGAAACCCTCAGATACATATTCATATTAACCATTAAGAATCTACTACATGTGCACAATAAAAAGAACAAACTAACACATCTTTATAGAAATCATGTCAAAACACAGGAATTTAACGTGGTTCACCCCAACTGGGCTACGTCCATAATAGTTCACTTCTTATATTACTCATTCATCTTCAGTTCTTACAATCAGTGTCCACTGCGCTCACACAATAATCTTCAGTTAAAACCCAAACACACCCAAGTCGCTATATGCTACAATGCACACATACCTCTAAACTAATATTCAACTCAACTCATACTCATCAACACAACAAAACAACCACTCGAATCGTCAACACCCAAAAAATGAACTCTTGGTCACGAATAACTAACCATCCCCCTTTTCTACCAAAAAAACCATATTTATAGTATTGCATTAGGGATTAGCCCATTACAAGGTGGACAACATGTCCCAAAACTCCTAACTAACTTCTATATTTTGCACCCTGACTCCTGAAACTGCGCTAACTATCTTCTGCAAGCGCTGCTCCTTTACTGACTTATCGTGCGATCTTTACCTACATGATTCCCAAAAATTACCCAAAATGACCTGCTCCAAGAGGCCCCCAACTCTCACTTGTGGCTTGTCCCGAGCCACTTTAGGCCTATTTCCATGTTGCTAGGAACTTGTGAAATGTTTCTCATTTGGTCACGACCTCTTCTTTGACTTGTGGTTCCTACTGCAAGATTTCTTCTGCTATCTTTATTGTAATATGCATCTTCATATTCTCTTCATTGTCTTGTGTTTCCTTCTTTGTGACGCCTTGCACAGCTACTAGTTCCCATGCTACTTGGAACTCTTCCTCCTACAACATCACTAACTTATGTGCACGGTCCTGTTGCTTTGCTCTCAATAAAAACTCAAATGAAAATTACTTATTTTTGTCCACCCTTCAGCTTCTTTTATCACCTTTTGATAGATGTTTTTATTCCTATTCATGCCCGATATTATAGTCTAGTACACTTGTTTTCACCTTCAATTATTGCCTCAACGCTTCATTAACTTCATATCCTCTCGTGCATCATAAGTTAGATATTCCATCCTATCGAAATCCTCTTGTTGTTTTTCATTTATGATGACATGGCCACTACTTAGCCATCATATTCGCTCTTGAATTCATATCCCATCATGGATATTCTTAAAAAAAAATACTTCCTTCTTCTCAGACCTTTGTTGCACTTCAATCTTATTCTTGTGCACCATCATTTTTTCTTCTACATCTCTGCAACATTTTCTTGATTTATCTCCTTGCTTAACTTCAACCTTCTATCTCGTATCTCAACATCCTTTATGTCTTTTCTTATTTTCCTTTTTCTTCCTATAATACATTATAATACAAGTACTATGGTACATGTTTTGTGCACTGAGACTAGTGCACGGAAGCCCGACTCTCCCTATATAGTTTCAACAAACTACTATTAACTAGTCCTTCCATAAATTCACCATTTAATTTCTCCAACTGAACAACACCTACCTATGCTACAAACCTTATCACATATGGGCCCATCCAATGCATATGGAACTTTCTAGGGTTCTGCAAAAACTTGTTATCATAGAGTAACACTAAGTCTCCTGTCTGAAATGTCTTTTGTTTGATGTGCATGTCATGCCATGATTTCTCGCGCACTTTCTGAACCTGTTGATGGAAAATTGCGACAAAATGATCTTCTTCTAATTCCATTAGTTCTGATAGTCTCTTCTCCACTGTGCCCAAATCTATAATTTTTGTCAATGCAACAATGCACAAAATCGGTACTATAAATTCCATATGCATAAAAAAATATTGTCCATACGTTGATCTGAATGGAGTTTGTCCTATCATATTCTTACTTGTATTCCTATATTCCCATAACATTGGTAGAATCCTCAAGTCCCAGTCATCCCGACTTACATTACAAACCTTCATCGACGCATGTTCCCAGATCTTATTGAACGCTTCTACTATTCCATTTTCCTAAGAATGGTATGGTGTGCTCTTTTGATGATGAATCTGAAACTCCTTTGTCCAAGATACAATCGTCTTGTTCAGAAAATGAGTTCCCTGATCACTCATAAGTATCCTTGAGAATCCAAACCTTGTAACCACATTTTCAAACAAAAATTACACAATTGTCTCTACGATGCAATCTCTGACTGGCTCTACCTCATCCCATCTAGTTAAATAATTCATCATAGTAATGATGTATCTATCTCTTGATCTCTTCGTTTGTGGAGTGATCATCCCAACAAAGTTAACTACCCACTTATCAAAGGCTTGTAATGTTAATTATGGTACTAACGGAATTTCATCTCTCCTGGAAGGATTCCAAAGTCTCTAATAAAGGTCACAACTCTGACAAAATTCCTTAGCATCCTTATGAATGGTAGGCCACCATAATACTGCATGAAAAATCTTCTAAGCTATTGCTTTTCCTACATAATGACCTCCTAAAACCATTTTATGTACCTCTGAAAATATCATATGTTTTTCATGCTCGAATACACATCGTCACTCTCCTAATGTTGTAGATGGGTGGGATGTCATCTATTGCACCTCAGTTGTATTTGTTGTGCTCTCCATGTGCTCTTGTTTGCCTGTTATGACTTGCACAATCCTGATTGTGTCCAAAATATGTCATAGTGCGATAATTTGTTCTTTGATTTTCGAGTACCTTTCCTATTGCTTCTGCATCACTTGCTCAAAATCCTCCTCAGTAACCTATTTCACTTGATCTGTAATATTTTCTATGTCATCCTCTGATAGGGCCTGAATGGCCACTTGCTTGATTTCTTTCCTCTTCTTTCATTGTGGTATTTATTTTTCTGTATATTTTTCCTTCCACTTCTCATGAGGGCATGTTATAGTCTTGTGTGTGTCACATGTTCCATTTCCTTCCCCTTGATGTTCTTCTTCTTCTTCATCATCTCCCATTTCTTCTATTTATGGTTGTTGTTTCTCTGGTTGCTCTATTTCTGGTACTGAGGTTTTCCATTCATCCTCCCAGTCTTCTCTGATCTATCCCATGTCAACCTTTGTCAACTAGTATCTACACGGGAGCCTTGCTAATCTAGGTCCTTATTGGCCTGAGTGTACATGTGATGTCTCCTAGATTTGAAGTGAGAAATCCGCTTGTATGCTTCTACTACCTGCGATAGTATGCATGGTGTCTTCTGGATACTCATATGAATTACTTATTTGTATATATAGAATGTAATGTTTTTATCTAGCTACCTCTCCTTATGCACAATATACCACAAGTTTTCATATCTTGCTGCTAAACTTGGCTTCCTCATAACTCCCAAAAACTAAGTGTCATTTGGCTCCCTCCAAGCCACCAATGCTATCAGTATTAACAACCATGTGTAATGAAACTTTGTACCTTTGTCTTGAGCTTCCCTACAGTCTATTAGGAACTGGTTTACTAAGAACATCGCCCAATTCATTTGTACACCTCCTATGCCCTTCTCTATTGCTACTATCACACTTGATTAACTACTCAGTGTGTGATAGGAATCTCTTTCTCTTGTACACAATGGTCAATCATTATGTGAAGAATACTCAAAGCAGACGCATCCTTCATTAATTCTAATAAACTGCTTAAAAACTTTTCAACTTACTTACCTTTTCAACTTGCTTTTCTAAATAGTAATAGACTAGAGGCATATCATACACTGGTGGTCTATCATACAAAGGTGGCATGGTTGAAGTTGATGCTATCCATTCTACTCCAACCAATTCTTTTCTTTCTTTCTAGTAGGTCTCTTTCTCTTTTCGAGGATCAAACAATGGAGAATGCTCTATTTATATCATTTCCCATTGGTGGATTATATTCCCTTGGTCCATTGCATTAGCTCTGATTCTCATCCCTACCCACATAACCATTTCTACCTTAGGTTTCCCGTCACATTCTTTGGTTGTTATCATCTGTACATTTATGTTCCTCTTTTCTTTCCATTTTGTGATCAATTTTGAGAAATCCTTTATCACTTGGTCTAGTACTCTGCAATAAGTACATGTTGTGAAAGGGTTATGGAACTCTCGCACCAAGTGTCCATGTTGATTACAGTTATAACATATAATAGGTCCTCTTCCTCTACCAAATCATCCTCTTCCAAGGCCTTTGAAACCTCCTCATCCTCCTTGATAATAGCCTCATGGAGTATTATACTACGAAGCTCCTATTTTTTATTCTTTTCCTTGTACTCTATATGCATCAATAGTGCACTCTCTCATCAAATCAAATGTGTGACAATCCTTCTCTTCGTGTCCCACTAACTTACAAATGTTACAAAATAGGTTCCTCGTCGTTATCTGATATTTTTGCATCAATGGATAGTTGTGAGGTTGGTGACCCATCATATTGCAAATCTCACACCATATCCCTAATGGATTTGGGGATCCTCTTCTCAAATATTGTTGGAAAGTTGTACATTCATTCTTATGATGACATTTTCTTTTGCATGTAGTGCACCATACATTTTCGTAATTTTCTTTTCCTTTCGTAATTTCTTGTAACTGAATAGTTAGCGCAACCATATGTAATTGAACTTGAGCCCTCCCTAGATTATTTTCTCCTACCAGGGATGCTTCCAATTTCATTAAAAATTTCATAGCTTTTGATTGCATCACAATCTTCTGTTGTGTCAAAGGGAAAAGTATATGTGGCAACAATCTTACAATAAACCACTCCCTATGTTGTTCATATGGAATCTGGAATCTCAACCGACCCTTTAGTATCTTAAATATTTTATCATAATCGTGGCTGACTCATTCACTATCTGCTTAATCTCCTTCACCTTTGTAATTCAATGCAACTTTGACTTAGGTTTCAGAAACTCTTTCAATAGAGCTTGTATTTCATCCACCCATGTTCTAGTTTGTCCTACAGGTGTAGCATTTTGATATTTCATATACCATAATTGTGCGTGTTCTCTAAAGGTTGTTTCCAACTGCGCAATCTTCACATCATCATCCTGGACATTTTTCACATCCCATATCGTTTCAAAAATAAAAAAATGTTGTTCTATATATTTTGTACCACCCCCTTGAAAGAGAGGCATTCTTAAAGTGGGATCTACTCCCACCATCATGTTTTGCATGGTATTCCTTCCTGATGCTACTAATTGATTATGAATGGGTGTACCTGACTACTTTTAGTACTATTTTTACTTCCTTCACTAACTATAATTGACAAATATTTTGATATTACCTCAGTTCTTGGTGACGCACATGGGTTCATGGGTTCATGGGTTCAATGCAGAGTCTGATATGAGTGGGATCCTTTTCTACTGGACTAAGCTGACGATATTTTCCTTATGTGCATAGAATTTCTTTGATTCGGAGTATTACACCAGTGTCTCCTTATTCAATATCATTGTGGTGTCCCTCTCTCTCAACCACAATCCTCTTCTTATTTGGTATAAATATCTTACCACTGCGCAATACTCCAATATATTTGTTCATCACACACTCTTCTTGTAACGTCCCCAACCATCAACCCCACTGTCGGGAAACGCTATTACGTAGAATAACACTTATATAGTATGCATTTAAATGAAGTTAAATGACTTAACACAAAGTAAACACATAATTACTACTACCATATAGACTTAATGGAAATAACAATAATTCATCTACGCAACAGAATTCATGATAATATTACTATCATCACAGACATTCTTTTTAATTAAAATTAAACACATAAAGATACTTATCTTTGAAACTGTAGTAACTCCACTGACTACGTGCAGACCTTCCATGAACCTCCCAGCCTTATAACATGCTTCTCATCACACTCAGCAGTGGGTCACCCCTGAGATGGGACCAAGCTCCACCCAATGCAAGGGAATCCTAGACTAGGCTAAGGTTACAGGAAAAAAACACAGAGCAACAAGAAGGATTCTCTCTAGGAGCCTTCTTACGCCCACTACTCACAGACTCTCAATCCCCACATGGTTGTTCCACCTGGGAGTATACACCTTATGTTGGCCCTTGGTTATGGAAGATTGTGAAGAGTAAGGAAAGAAGTGTGAAGTACGAACTGTGTGGAAGACACATTGACTGAGATCAGGTTGAAGTGGTTAGAGAAGTAGAGAAGAAGGAGAAAAATAAGGGAAGATAAGCCGTTGTACGATAATACCGAGGAGAACATATCAACAAGCAATATAGATCATGTACAACTCAGCAAGCGAAAAAAGCCACTAATAGATGCTTTGGAGCACCTCGCGGGAAAGAAGGAAGGACAAGCTAGTGAAGCCCGAAAAACATGGGCCAAGTTGACCTAGGGTTTTATATACCTAGGGTTTTGACACCTAGGTTTCGGGCTAAGTTTGTATGAGAGTCATTGTAATGTATAAATAAGGGGCAAGAGGACCTAGGTTGGGTTAGAGAATGTAATGAGAAATTATTGTCGTTGAGAGAGAGAAGTATTATGTCGAGAGAGAGTATGTGTTGTAAGATATTCAGTTGGGTGTGAAGATCAAACTTGCAGCTAGGTGCACAAGGAGGGGAGAGAAGGAGAGAGATATGCAAGATAAGAGCACAGATAGAACTGTATGTTTTCCTATAATATCAAAAACATAGTTCTGTGGACATATCCCTAGGGAGGGGGTGAACCACGTAAATATTTTTGTGATGTGTGATTGATGTTGTGTTCTTCTTCTTTCTATTAATCTATTATTGCATCATTATGTTAGATCTGAGATATAACTATGCGAAGTAGGGTTGAGCTGGTAAACGATATCTAGAACGATGTGTATTATTGTTTTGAATCCACTTTGCATTTCCTCTATTTGTAGACACCTGTATCCTGCAACCCCCTATTGCTACTTCGGGTGATACTACATCTTCTTCGCAGGTGTTTCCAAAAGGGATAGTAGTTGGGGATTGTTGGTGCACTATTAGAGTTGAACCCTGGGTCTTCCCCTGCCCTAACAGATGGTTTCGTTGTCAGGACCCACATCTTCTTGAGGGAATGTCAAGGTGGTTTCCATCGAAGACGGAGATTCAGAAGTGGATAGAAGAACAAGAGAACGACTTCGCAGAAGCCTAGAATAGGAACCATAATCTTAACACATAAGACTGGTTGGGAATGTATATATTTATTGATATACACGATATTTTCTTTGGAGGGATTCATAAGGAGCTATATGAGTGGTTAGCCAAATTAGCAAATACCTAGTTTGAGATCAGATCTAAACATCCTGTAGTTTGGACGTCGACGCTAATAAATAAGGTCAAGAGAGTTGATAATGTCGTGTCAAGAGCAGTAGATCACTGGTTTTATAAAACCATTGGAGGGTACATCACCAAGTTTTCTATTGACAGAGTAGAATCATATAGCCAAGTAGAGAGATATTTCTTTAAGGGGCTGAGAGGAAATTTTTTACACTTTTTGAAGTTGAAGACGAATGTGCTATTGCATGAGAAGAACATATTGAATATACAGTAGTTGGTCATATTGAAAAGCTAATGTTCAAGAATTCAGATAGCGGTAGCGACATAGAGGTTGGACATATGTGTAGTGGGAGAACCTTCAGAGAAGTTCCTCTGCTGAACTTGTTTGAGCAGAATCATGAACCACTAGTACAGGAAGAAGGTTTCTATAGTAGATAAGAAGAAGAGTTACTGAATGAGGAACATTCTAAGTCTGCTAGGGTAGAGAAAGAGAAGAATGAAGAACCTCACCGAGAATAATTGGAAACTTCAAGAACTATGCAGACTATTGAATTAAGTGTTATTACCCCTCATGTTGTTTTAGAAGCGTTAAGTAACCATATTAACCTAAGTTATCAGAGCACTCAGATAACTGGTACAAGTGGTTCAGTGCATACTCAGTCAAGAACCCTAGGAAGATCTATGGCAGATGAGATGAGGTTACCCACCTTTAGGAGAGATGGATCTGAAGATCCTGATCAACATTGGCTCTTATGCAAAGTTGTATGGAGTATTAAGAATGTCACTAACTAAGCTGTTAAGAGAGCTCATTTTAATACTACCCTAAGAGACCACGCACTAATATGGTACATGAAGTTTGTCCAAGGAGTTGCACAGCTGAAACCGCTAAATGAGATTAACACTGCGTTGATTCTTGAATTCAAGAAACCCAAGTCGGAGTCACAATGCATTACAGAGCTGAAAGAAATCAAGAAGAGAGTAGTTGAACCTGTTTGGGAGTTTGATCAAAGGTTTAATACCCTGACAGGTCATTTGAGTTTTCAGATTCCAGACGAACAGAATAAAGAATGGTTCATTGTTTTCCTCTTACCACACATTAGAGTCCCTCTGATGCAATAGAAGATCGCTTCACAAGCTAAGGCATTAGAGATCGCCATGAAACTAGAATCAACCCCTATGGGAGAGTCCATCTCAAGTATGAGTCAAATTTTGAGTCAGCTAACTAAATAATCACTATGGGTTGAAGATATGAAGAAGGTTAAGGGAAAAGATAAAAGAGAAGGCATTTGGTGTATTAGATGCAAATCAGAGGGCCATGACAAGGAGCATTGTCCTCTATTTCATAAGTAGTTGTCTTCAGGAGATCTGAGCCCTTTGAATTAGGTTACTCTACCTTGGTGTGAGGTATGTAGAAATCGACATCGCCATGGTGCATGTTATTACATGAAAATATATGTCCATACACCTACCGACCTTTACTACACATTATGTAAATATGTGGGGCATGATGAGAAATATTGTAGGGCTTATGACCTCTTTCATGAAAGATCAAGAGACACATATAGAATTCAAGGCAAATTACAACAAGAAGGAAATAATATGTAGTTTAACTCCCCAGGAAGAGGAAACTTCAACCCTTGCGGTGATTTCAGAGGAAGAGGACGAAGAGGAGGTATGGGTCGAGGTCGAGGTCATATCATTTGTTATAACTGCACATAGCCAGGACATTTGAAAAGGGATTGTCAGAACCCTTGTACCATTTGCAACTACTGCAACGCATTTGAACATGTTATTGAAGATTGTCCCATGTTGTTAGCCAAAATTCAGGAGAGATGAGGAGGAAACCCACAAGTACAATTAATCTCTGCAAAACCTCGCAGAGTGGATCCTAGAGTCGTTGTTATCACTAGAGTAGGTGCTTCTATAGGATAAGACGAGATGATTCCAGCAAAGACTATAGATGAATCAGGGGTCAGAAGAACTGCAGAGAAGACACCAAAGTTTGATCCGAGGAAAGAAAAGTAGATATTTGAAGAGGCAAGAAGAGAAATTGGAGGAGGTCAAGTTTCTTCATCAAAGGCACAACCAGAAGTGAGAGAATGTGGGATGCCTCTGGCATTCGATCAGTCTGCATCACCAAGAGAAGGAAAATAGGTAAGAAAACTTGTTATTTTCTTGTATACGTTCATTGATTTGATTAAGGATGAAAGATCCATACAAGAACTACAACACTTGATCTAACAATATGAACCATGGAAGGTAGACCCTTTGTTGAATAGAGCAGTACATCAAGTATCCAAAAAGAGAAGGACAAATAAGGAACTACACCTTAATGCTTAGATTGGAGATTATGATATAGATTATGTGGTACTCGACTTAGGATCAGAAGTCAATGTTATCATGAAGTAGACCTGGGCACTTATGGGAAAACCTAAGTTAATTTACTCCCCTATCAGGCTTAGGATGGCTAATCAGTAGTCAGTAAGCCCCTTTGGGAGACTAGAGCATGTCCCTCTGGACATCGACGGGGTAAGAACATTTGTGGAATTCAAGGTGATTGAGATATTTGACGATAGTTTTCCTTATCATGTGTTGTTAGGCATTGATTGGGCTTTCAACAATTCCACTATTGTTGACTTAAAGAAAATAAGAATGTCGTTTGAAGGTGATGGTCTTAGGGTCATTGCACCTCTAGATCCTGATGAAGATCGCAGATACATAGAGCCCATCAGAGAATAAGATCGTGCATACGAGCTAGAGAATATATATAAATTGACAGCGATACAATATGATTACATTAACCCTACAACAGATGGGAATTTAAGATCGCGAAGTGACAACACATGTTCATCGAATTCGGAAGAAGCACTAGAGAACTGGCAGAACAAAATGTATGAAGTTTATGCATGGTGACGTACTAGATTGACCAGATAAGTTCATTGGATTAGCACAAAAAGACTTTTGGCACTGGATGATGCCCTGAAAGCAACGCCAACAATATGGTGGGGAGAATACAAGCAGAACATCGCAGACTGGGTGCAATGTCGCACTTTGATTACAGTATGATTATCAGATTAGATAGAAGGATGTGAAGTTAGATACACAAGTCAAAGTTATCCGACAGACCATGTGTGAAGTTGTGATGAAGCCTGGATCAACATTCCTCAAGAGAAGTGGGTGCATAAATTCATTAACACGTTGGATACAATGCCTATCAATTGGTATCTACAAGCAGAACTGTGCCTCACCACTGAAGATTGGCAAGGTATGACTCATAATTTTGTAGCTACATTTTTATTCGAAAGTCAACACCCTACAATAGATCAAGATTTATAGGTTGTAAGACATAAATTATTAGAGGAGTAACCTAACCTCCCTCTGGATCAAGATGGGGATGAATGGACTGCACCTCTTCAGAAATTGCAAGGATTTTACAATATCAATGTCAATGAAGACGATGATTCTAGGAATCTGAACATCGCATAAACATAAGGAAATTTTCATCAAAAGTTGTAGTCCTCGTATAGATATTTCCAAAGGGATATTGTATGCCTAAAACGAATATCGTATGCAAACGTTACGACCTCAGGAAGTTGATGTACTAACTTACCCAAACGGGGCCCAAATGACTTTTGGCACTTCATCTCTTAGGGTTAGGTTTTTGGATGTCTAGGGTTTTTGACACTCCTGTTTATTGTAAAAATGCCTTCAGAGCCTCATTGTAATCATCTTCTTGTGAATGAGCGCAATCGTCACATCTCTTCTCAGAGATAAGTCGCCACCATTCCAGCAAGCTTGTTTTTCACTACATTTTACAGTTTCATCCTATTTCCTTATTGAATAGAAAACCAGTTTTATTGTATCTCTATTATTCTATGTTAAGCATATGTTAATAATATGTATTCATTTCATTTTTCTCATAAAATATGGATCAGTGGTATTAGAGCGGTCTAATCCTTTTCGTCTTAATGCATGTCCCCAATGAGGTTAGAGTACAAAGAATTGGGTCTTGAGCTTTTTTCTCTTGAGGACCAAAGCTATCACACGCCCAAGCAACCTCTCATGGAAGGAGAAAAGAAATATGACAGGACATGAGATCCTTTCAAAATGTTTCTTGAGGAATCCCTCATGCAATAGAGGAATGAGATGATGGATAGTTTTGCGCAAATCCTTCGGCGGTTACCAATAGCCGACTCATCTTCTTCGAGCGCAGGCACCGCCCCTTCAAGGTACAAATAAACTTCAATATTCCTGTATTTGAAGGTCAGATAGATGTAGATGGTGTAGACAACTGTTTGAATCTACTAGAAGGGTATTTTTCTTTCCATAACTTTTCGAATAGAGAAAATATTACTTTTGTGCTCCTCAAATTCGTTCCCCATGTCAAATATTGGTGGGAAACTTTCTATGAGCAAACAGAAACAAAGGAACCCTCATTATTTATAGTCACAACCACCTGGGAATCCTTCATGGATGTTATTAAGGAACAATACTACCCTGTTGCAATTTATGATGACTTGTATACCAAATGGACCACACTATGGCAAGAAAGAGACCAAGCAGTGCCAGAGTTCACAAATATCTTCCATTATACCTTGAGCCCCAAGCCGGGTATCAAATATTCAGAGAGACATCTAGTGCTCAAGTATTGTGGTGCTCTGCATTGATACATCCAAATCGAAATGGAATTTCTAGACGTCTCATCCTTGGGCGTGGCCTACCGATATGTCGTCAAAATCGAACAGAAGCTCAAACAAAAGACGTGGCAATTTGGGCCCGGGAACCCCTCACAGAAAAATCTAGGAAAGGGAGGCCCCAACCCACAAAACAAAGGACAGAGAAAATATGGACAGTATCAGGATAAACAGTCCAAGATGCAATCAAATAAGGACATCGAAAATACAAAGAAAGATACCTAGAAGTGGTGCAACTTCCATAAGAGCCCTTGGTATAACATTGTTGACTGCCGCTCAAAAGAGTCGTTGGTGGCCGAAGTGAAAGCCTATGAATCAGATGCAGGTTCTGACTCTGAGTCAGAACTAGAAAGGGGAAGACAGATCATTAATTTGGAACCCAATGCCATCGTTGCTACCACCAAGCTCTATCCTAATGAACCAGACGAGCCAGAAGAAGGAGAGTGCCTCTTCCATTCATAGATGTGGGTAAAAGGCACCCTGTTGCACTTCATTGTTGATAGAGGTAGCCAGAAGAACCTCATATAAATAGAGGTTTTCAAGCGGTTGTCCCTATCGACAATGCCACACCCACAACCCTACACCATTGGATGGCTCCACCAAGGAAGCAATCTTCGCATCAGCCAACAGTGTCGACTGTCGTACGACATCAAGCCCTTCAAAGACAAGGTATTGTGTGATGTTTCTCCTCTCAAATTTTGTGATGTTCTTTTGGGCCAACCTTATTGATGTAAATGTCATGTTGTATATGAGTCTAGGCCTCGTAGTGTTATTATTACTTTGAACAGGAAATTCTGCAGGATACCCGAGGCAGTCCCACCTAGTGTTATTTCCTTGATCTCTTCCAAGCAATGTAGGAAGGTCATATCTCAGACGGGTAAGCTTGTCTTCTTCATGATTCTCTCTCGAAATGAGCAAAATATCATAGCCACATCCAAGTTCTCTGCGGCCGACCTCTCCACACAGCAGAAGAAAGTAGAGAAGGTCGTCGAAGAATACTCGGATATCTTCTCCTCACCTACCGGGGTACCTCTTCACTGTCAGGTCAAGCACCCCATCGATCTGACCCCCAGAGCATCGCTTCCCAATGGGCCAGTCTATCGTCACTTTATGTTAGAGAATGAGGAGATCAAGTGACATATCCATGAACTTCTCCACAAGGGGCACATATATCCCAAATCATCACCTTGCAGGAGCCTAATCGTGCTAGTAGAGAAGAAAGATGGAACCTGGCAACTCTGCATTGATTATCGAGCCTTGAAAAAATCACATTCAGAAACTGATACCCAATTCCCCGAATCAACGACCTCCTTGATCAACTCACGGGGGAAAAATACTTCAGTAAGATTGATATAAATTCTAGCTACCACTAGGTCCTAATAGAATAGACAGATGTATGGAATATTGCCTTCAAGTTGAAGGAAGGCCTCTTTGAATGGTTGGTCATGCCCTTTGGTTTGAAAAATTCTCCAGCCACTTTCATGAGGATGATGGACGATATCCTGCGACCATTCACCAATAATTTTGTAGTGGTGTATCTGGATGACATTCTCATTTACACCAAGACTTGGGAAGAACACTTGCAACATATTCAACAAGTTTTGCACACCCTGCGGCAACACAAGCTATACGCAAACTTGGAAAAATGATCCTTTGGCATGGACAGGTTCCATTACCTGGGCTACATCATTGATCAGCATGGTGTACATGTGGATCTAGCCAAGATCCAAGTCATCTGTGACTGGCCAGCCCCAACCACACTCACTGAGCTTCAGAGCTTTAGAGCTTCTTGGTCCTAGCCAATTTTTACCGCAGGTTCATGTTGGGATTCTCCCATATTGCATGGGCCCTCAGCCAAACAACCAGGGGTGGTGATAAGGAAAAATTTGTGTGGGGACACTCCCAACAACAAGCGTTCGATGATTTGAAGTAGTGCTTGTGCTCACCCACAGTAATTTTAATACCATACCTCCAACAACCCTTTGAGATCGAGACAGATGCTTCAGATTATGTTGTGGGCATCATTCCCACTCAGCACGGCCACCCCATGGCCTATCATAGTGAGACACTATCAGATTGTGTTCGTAAGTACCCTACTTACGACAAAGAAATGTACTCCATTGTGCAAGCCTATCTCCAGTGGAGACATTACATTCTTGGGAAGGAAACAACCATCCACACTGATCATAAGCCACTACAGTTCATGCAGACACAAGGCAAATTACAGAATGACCGCCATAAAAAGTGGTCCACATACTTACAGCAATTCCACCTCAACATCAAGTATAAAACAAGAAGCACCAACCGCATCGATGATTTCCTCAGTAGACTGCCAGTCGTGACACTCACCACGGTGCTAGACTCTTGTGGCCATGAGACCTTTGGATGGCCCCAACTCTATGAGACAAACCCGGACTTTTCCACCACCTACCAAACGTTGGGTGCAAACAAAGTTGTCGATCATTTCTATCTTCAGGATGGGTTGTTGTGTCATCTGGGCCATATCTGCATTCCATCAAGAAAATGAGTGAAGCTAATCTGGGAAGCCCACTATAGTCGGGTGGTAGGACACTTCGGCATCGAAAAGACAGTGGCGGTGCTACAGAAACATTTATACTAGCTGAAAATTCGATAGGAGGTCAGCAAGTATATTAGGTCTTGCATTGCCTACGCTATTGTCAAACTGACCAATAAGAAATAAGGCATGTACACCCCTCTTCCTACTCCTGACAGGCCATGGGAATCCATCTCAATGGATTACATGTTGGGCCTACCGTTCACCAAGCGGGGAAATGACTGTGTTTTTGTGGTTGTTGATTGCTTTTCTAAGATGGTGATTATGGTTTCCTATAAGAAGAGCATCACAACATAAGCCACTATCAATATCTTCTTTAAACGAGTCTGGGTACATTTTGGAATCCCACAAACCATTGTCTCAGATCGGGACATTCAATTTCTTAGCACATTTTGGTCAAGCCTTTGGTCACTACTGGACACCAAGATCACCAAATCCACGGCCTTCCACCCCCAGAAAAATGGCCAAACCGAGGTCATAATCGAATGATCGTTCATATCTTGCGCATGTATAATTCCAAGCACCCTCGCACATGGGATGAGAGTCTTCCCTATGTCCAGCATAGCTACAACTGAGCCCTGCATAGCTCAACTGGCCACATCCCCTTTCAGGTGGGGTTGGGATTCCAACCATTGGGTCCCATAGATGTTGCACTTCCCCTTGTAATTACCTCATCTGACTCATCTCCCGTTCCAACTAAAGCTGGTAAAGCCACCCAGTTCATTTAGCAGATCCAGCACATCCTCTTACAGGTTCAGGATATCTTGCAGAAGTCCAATGACAAGTACAAGCTACTCCATGATCAACATTGGGTGCCACATAATTTTCAGGTGGATGACAAAGTTTGGTCGCACTTGCAGAAAGAATTCCTTACATGATCCCATCAGAATCTTTTCCCACTCCATTATGGGTCGTACACCATCACCAAGGCTGTGGGGGATAATTCTTTTGAGCTCAACATTCCTCCTTTCCTTGGCCTGCACCCAGTGTTCAACGTGGACCTCCTTCGGCCTTATTTCCCACCATTATTGGACACCTCGGACGTAGCATAACAACTGACACCAATAGAGCTCAACCCAGATTGCATACAACAGGCATCCAGTGATCATATTTTGGACACATAGATCAAGGGCACTCAACAACAAAGGATCCAGCTTTATCGAGTCATCAAAGTAGGGAAGCTCTTGCACCAAGACAAGTGACTCACCCAGGGCCAAATTCAACAGACATTTCCTCATTCGATGGAGGAACTCAACGCAATGGAGACCATTTCTTCCTAAGGAGGGAGGATTGATCTAGGTGGATATCGGTGGCCACCCACCTTTTCCAGCTGGCTCAAAACAACTTTCTCATAATTTTGGTAATTTACTATTTTTAGTTTTTTTTCGGGTCCTGGACTTCCGGATCAGTTTTGAGGCCCTAAACGACGTTTTGTTTGGGTATTACATGCCATCAAAACCCGAAAAAATTGCTAAAAATAGTAAATTACCAAAATTGCCAGAAAGTTGTTTTGAGCTAGTTGTAAAAGGTGGGTGGCCACCAATATCCACCTGGATCAATGAGAACAAGTAATAACATAGAATTGCAATTAATAGAAATCCTTCCATTCATTCATTCAGATAGACACAGTAACATCAACACCAAACATGTGGATCAACGCTTCTCTATTATATTCATTCAAATGATATGTACATGGACTCATACAATGCTCTTCTGTGTCTCAACAAATCTCAGTTTCAAATATCTTTCAACAGCAATAATCTTAGCTACAATACTCTTCAACAACCTTCAACTAAATTGCAACAACAACCTCATTTGGGCATACAATACATTTATTTATACAAAACAAGCTCATAGATATTTTCCCTTCGACTACCTTAGAGCTATCTTATCGAAACAAAATCTTTCAACTACTAAGGATTTATTACAATAAATGTTTGAGACAAACATTTAAGAGAAAAAGCTTTGAATCTGTATTGCAAGCCACTACATTAAAGGAAAATGCACTCCCCATCGATCTCATGCGATGGTTCATCTCCTAAATATTTAATACGTTCTTTAATTACAATATTTTCAAGATATTTTATGACATGGCATCTTTAATATTCAAAAAACACTTCAAAATGCACGCTAGGGTGTTGAGTTGTCTTCCACTTGTGCCTTGATGACGATGTTCCTACATCATACTCCTCTCGACAAAAATTCATGGACTCTTGTCCATGAGCTCTTGCACTGACTTTCCATGCTTCTAAATATCTGCTTCATTTACCCAATTGGCATCTTCTATTGGGTGTCCTTTCCACTTTACCAAATACTCAAAATAAGTATTTCTCTTGGTCTTCTTACCAGTTCTCTGATCTATGATCTTCTCCATCTACGAATTTTCTGCTACAGGAATCTGCTTCTCCCATTGTATCTCTTTTTGATCTTCTAATCCTTTGTCATCTTCCCTATAAGGATACAGATCTGAAATGTTGAATATGGGTGATATACCTACATCTTTTGGAAGCTCTATCTCATAAGTATTTTCCTCAAATTTCCTTAGGATCTTGCATGGTCATATCTTCTTCAGCTTCAATTTTTTTATATGTTCCCCTTAGGAACCTTTCCTTCCTGATATGTGATAGAAATTAATCTCCCACTTCAAATTGAAGTTTTCTCCTATGATGATCAACTCTTCCCTTATATTCTTTGTTGGTCTTCTGTAACTGCTCTTTGATCTAATTATGAAGCTTCTGCATTTCTGCAACAAAGTCTTCTGCTCCAGTGCTTCTGAATTCATTCTGCTCCAAATATCTCAACTTTGATACTCCTCTTGGATTTATCCCATATACTATTAGGAATGGGCTCTTTCATGTACTTCTGTTTGGTGAGTCATTGTATGCAAACTCTGCTTGTGAAAAAATTTGATCCCACTGGTTATGATGTTCAATGACCAGACTCCTTATCAAATTTCATCAGATTTGATTTACCACCTCAATTTGTCCATCTATTTGAGGGTGATATGTTGAACTAAAGTAAATTTATGTCCCCAACTTCTTCCACAATGTTCTCCATAAATGACCAACAAATTTAGTGTCCCTGTCTGAGACAATACTCTTAGGCAACCCATGAAGTCTCACAACTTCCTTGAAAAACAAATTTGCAATGTGAGTTGCATCATTAGTTTTTTGGCATGGGATAAAGTGTGCCATATTTGAAAATATATCCACTACAAAAAATATGGATTCACTTCCCCTTTGTGCCCTTGGAAATCCCAACACAAAATCCATGCTTATTGCATCCCAAGGCCTATCTGGAATAGGAAATGGTTGATACAATCTAGTGTTTTGTTTCTTTCCCTTTGCATGCTGGAAAATATTACATATGTCCACAAATTTCTTCACCTATTCCCTCATACCTGTCCAATAGTATGAACTATTCAAGTGTGCAAATGTCTTTCCATGGCCAAAATTCCCTGCTAGACCTCCACTATGTTTTCCCTTCAGTAAATTCTCTCTCATTGAGCACTTTGGTATGCACAACTAGCAACCTTTAAACAACAATCCATATTGAATCATATAATCTATCCATTGGCTTCTGTCTCTCAGCATAGGATTTTCACATGCTTCATATGCCTCTTTAAAATTTGGATCATCACAATACATCTCCTTAAGGTGTTCAAACCCTAAGGTTTTCACTTCAAATTCGTACAGAATCAAACATCTCTTGCTCAATGTATAAACAACTTTGTTAGCATTACCAGAAATATGTTTAATGACAAAAGCGAAATTTTTCATAAACTCTATCCACTTAGCATGTCTTTGATTTAACTTCTCTTGTCTGGTTATGAATTGTAAAGCCTGATTATCGCTATACAAAACAAATTCTTTTGGAACAAGGTAGTGCCTCCATTTATTCAAGGCTTGAATTATTGCATAAAATTCTTTATCATATGTGTAGTAATTTCTCTTAGTGTCATTCATCTTCTCATTGAAATGTGCAACAGGCCTATCATCTTCGCTCAAGACTGATCCAATTGCAACTCCACTAGCATCACATCTTACTTGAAATATCTTCCTGAAATATGGCAATACCAGAATCGATTGTTCTGTTATCTTCTCCTTTAATATCTTGAAACTTTTCTCAACTTCTTCTATCCACTTGAAATATGTGTGCCTCTTCTTCACTGTATCTAATATTGGTGCACAAATTCCATTGAAATTTCTAATGAACTTCCTATAGAAACTTGCTAATCCATGAAATCTTCTCACCTCGAATATGCTTCTTGGCGATGGCCATTCTTTGATTTCTCTCACCTTCTTTGGATCCATATTCAATTCATTTGAAGAGATTAAAAAACCCAAGTAAATGAGTTATGTTCTCATAAAAGAGGACTTCTTCAGATTTATCAGCAACTTCTTCCACTGCAATCTTCTCATCACTAATGTTAAGTGTCTCAAATTCTCTTCTTCAGTTTTACTGAAGACTAATATATCATCCATATATACAATCACAAACTTACCAATGAAATTTTTCAATACCTCATTCATCAACCTCATAAAA
>ML843642.1:38497-58592 GCA_009831015.1 Picea engelmannii | reverse complement strand
TATACACATGTTAGAATTTGATGTGAGATAAATTTGTAATGATGCACTTGATGTCTTGAAATAAATATTCTAAAGTGAAGTATTCCAAAGTGAATGCACCTTTCATCCATTGTATAACCAACAAAGAATTCCAATAAATATGAAGGTGGGAAATTCCTTTTTATTGAGTAAAACATAGGATGAGCTTGAGGGCCAATAATTCACAAAAAAAAAATTGTTTCATTTCCAATGCTAGTATAAAAGGAGATTTTGTGGTCCTCTGGTAGATGAAGAATACACCCCTTTTGGGGCTCCCTTGAGCCGCTTCATCAAAGTAAGAACAATGCATATCCTCATTATTGTTTCATGGGAGTTGTGGATATGGAAGTGGGAAGTTGATTGTTGAGGGAAAGAAGCGATTGTGTTCATAATTTGCATGGAACATTGAAGGGGATCATCTCTTTATCTTAAAAAATATAGAGTCTCTTGCTAACCAAACTCCCCATGGAATAGTGAGAGGGAGGGATTTGAAGTTTGATTTTTTATTGTTTGAGATCCATATTTTAAGGGACTTATCAATTGAATAACCATTCCATGCATTTTTTAACCCTGTGACTTTGTGTTCTTCTCTTCATACCTCTTTTGTGTAACTATAAGACAAGATCAAGTAGGAGTTTGCTTCATAGTCTATCTTACACAGGAATCGTCTGCTAGGCCCTTAGAAAATTATATTTTAGATAAGATACAAAGTAAGGGATTTGTTATACATGAGGAGCCACATGAAGATTTTTTTTTGCTGGGCATTTGAACTTCCAAATATTTTTCCACCACTAGATCCATGGTTCTTCACAGCCCCCCTAAGTTGTTGTGCCCAATTTTCAGCTCGTAGCTTCCTGTGGGATTCAGAGACCAAACAAGTTGATCATCTTCCTTTGTTAAGTTCACAAAGGATTACTGGATTTTTTGAGTATATTTCTCCCATATGTCTGCATCTTCTTCTCTAAGTCCAATCTCCCACCATGAAATCTAGCACTACTACCCTATGTCTTTATTTCCTTGGGAAATCTATCTTAGAGTTTGATAGCATTTTATTTTGAGTTCTTGGATCAAATGATTAGGAATTTTATGAGATTCCTTGCATCCTATCAAGGCATATAATCATATAAGTAATTTTTATCCCCTTCCAATTTTCTATACTAACCAATTTCCAACCAAGTGAAAGGATAAAATAATTGGTTTCCAAATGATGGATGCATTTTGAATATTTTTGGGGGTCTTGTTGATGCAATACTCTATAGAGTCTTGTGGGATATATTTAGATTTTTTAACTAATTTTTAAATCCCAGTTCTATGAATAATCCTCCATATATTCTTAGGTCCAAGAGCCTTTGAGAACAAAATTATATTCTTCAACCCCAATCCACCCAAGGATTTTTGGAAAACAAGCCTTTTCCAAGAGGATAGTACCAATTTATTCTTTCCTTCTTCACTAGACCAAATGAAATGAAAGAAGAGTTGTCTTATGTTGTCAAGGATTCATTTCGATATCCATTCCAGTGACATCCAATACTTGGGTATGTATTAAAGAATTTATTTCACTAGGACTAGTCTGCCTCCTTGAGATAACCAATGGTTATACCAAATGTTTAAATTCTTCTCCATCTTTTCCAAAAGTCATAACTAGTCCACTTTCTTGTATTTATATTCTTTTAAGTGAAAACCTAGATATTTAATCCATGCATCAATGTCCCCTACATGATAGGGGAATACCTAGGTAATATGTTTCTTTTTAGAATATGAGAAACCCCAAAATAGAATCAAGGATTTTAGTATGTTTATTCACATTCCCATGGATTTGTAAAAGAGATTAATGATTATTTTTCATTGTTCTTATAAATTGAGAGATGAGGTATAACATATGGACCTATCATGTTTCCTAGATGATTGTAACAAGTAGAAGTTGGGTAGGTTGTAGAGTTTTCTGAATTTTGAGCAAGATCTAAGAGGCTATGCTAATATATATTTTGATTTCTAATTTGAAATATTAAATATAATTTTTTTTCCTAGAAACAAATACCATTGACTTCACCCAAACACAAATTTTGAATAATAATAATAATAATTTTATAATCACTTATATCAAGAAATGAAGGATTCATAATAACGTGATCTAATGAAACATTCATTACTTGAGTTTTAAATGGCACAACAATTGTATTACAATTAATAATTGAGAAAATGAAGAAGAAAAAATTTGATTATGTTGAGTTACATTGTATTATATGTATTTGTGAAAAACACATGGGAAACATATGGGGGTGGTAGTGTAATTTATTATTGAATAAATCTCATAGTTCTAATTAAATTGAAGAATCCTAAGGCTGAGACATTTATCTCTCTCACCCTAAAGGTTATTATTTTGATGAATATAGTTTAAGCCCAACTTGGATCCAATATCTTGAGAAATCAAACATAACATCATTGCATAAGAAAATAAACAAGAAAATTCCAAGCGGGTAGGTGCAGTGGGGATCATTCTCAATCCCAAAGGAAATAAGGAAAATATCTTTGAATGGGGTTTGGGTAGAGAATTGATATAGATGGAATAGTAAATGAAATGAAACACATGTATGAATATAGCAGAGATCACAATAATACAATGAAAACCCAAATTCTATTAATGAATAAAATAGTGGAATATTGTAGAACATAAACTCACTAGAATCATGGTAGCTTATTTTTGAAGAGAGAAAGAGATGTCGGCTATGTTCATTCACAAAATATAATACAAGAGGCTGAAATGATGGAATTTTAACATAAAACAAGAACATCAAAGGCCCAAAACCCTAAACCTTGGAGATGAAGCAACACAAAGGTGTTTTTGGGCCAAGGTGGTTAGTTTCTACATCAACTTCCTAGGGGTGTAACTTTCACATACAATCTTTTTTTGGCATGCATAGTAGCTCACTGGAAATATCTAACTAAGGAATAAAATATTGTACCATGGCATGATATGTCTAATTCTATCCCAGGCCCTGAAATTTCCCAAAAAACATCATTTAGGGCCTCAAAACGGTCTTGAAAGTTTAGGACCCAGAAAATCCTAAAAAATCATAATTAAATTGCCATGATGGAAAACCATGTTGAGTCAGTGGAAGAGGTGGGTGGCCACCGATATCCACTTGGATCAAGCATCAAGAAACCAAGTGGAGGCATTGGATCATGTTCAAGGGTTGAATATTTTCAATGAAAGTTATATTAGAATTCTAATTCCTATTAGGGATTCATAATCAATTATTAAATTCATGTATAGAAATTCCTCTCCGAGTGATGGAAAACTAGTAAGAATTGTTAAGAGGATATAAAAGGAAGTTAGTAGTATTGTAATCATTGAATATTATTACATTCTAAGGGAGCTCAACAAATATGTAGTTCATCTAACCAACATGGCCTCTAGATGGATTATGGAGCCTTAAGAACTAAAAGTGGGGTGCCGGCTTCCCCCACCCTCAAGTTTCAAACCATAATTATTTATTTGTTTTTCATGAGAGATAAATGGAACATCAAATAGCATGGAAACTTTAATATTAGAACATGGAATTCAAAGTGCGTAACCTCCGTAGTACCCTCACACACTGAAAATTTAATGTGGGAGAAGGTTCATCAATTACACTCATATTTGGGTTTTATTGTAGGTGGTATAATGGATTTAGATTTAGGTATGCAATTTGGGGAGTCTCTATGGATTCTTTCTTTGTGTTTTCTTTATCTACTCCATCCTAGTTAAAATTAGGGCTTCTCCTCCAGTCTTTAGATGAGTTATAATTCACTCTCATGGGACTCTCATTCACTCAAAGGTTATGTTTGGTGTATTAGTGGCTTTGGTGTTGGGCACTTCTTGGTTTGTTATGGATGGCTTGAAATCATATCTCAAATTTTGTTTCTTCTAAAGCCTCATGTGAACCTCTATTTATATGCCGAAAAATCAAAAGGTTAGTCTCTTGTTCTATTGTTAATTTCTCAAGGGAATGTTGGATAAGGATCTAGTTAATTATTATGGTAGTATGTTAGCAGTGGGTAGTGGTAGTGAGATTTTGCAGGTTTTATGTAGTGCCTCCATAATAGACCACACACATTCTAAGAGATGCCCATTTTTTGAAACCACTGATATTCACATAATTCTAAGGAGCTAGGAATATTTTATCCAAAATAATAGGAATTGGATTTTCTCTATTACTGGTAGGATGAATTCTTAAGAAAAAAATAGAAATAACAAATATACCTTCATCTTGGAAACATTGCATAGTCTATAGAGGAAATACAATCCCTTAAATACGAGTGTGTTTCCCTTTAAAAAATGGTTGTGAATCTAGGTAGAAGTCCTACTTCAGCTACTTCAAATGCCATACTGTCTATTGGGTCTTAGTATAGGAGGTAAAGGAATATGATACTAAAAAAAAAACAAGAAGATGTGGAAATGTTGGCTATAGAAAAATACCTTTCAATCCTACACAGAGAGCTAGGAAGAATCTTATAGTCATCATTATTTTTTCTAGTACTAGTGTTTAATGTTTTGCAGATTTTGCTTAATCTTATGTGTTTTTTTATAGAATTTATACCAAGAGTATCTTTTCAAAATCCTTTTTGAAGGAGTGTTATGTTTCTTTAGACAGTAAGCTCCAAATTTTGGACACGATTCAAGATCTCCTTTTAGACAAACTACTTATTTTTGTATTATTATATTAACCAATGAAACTGTGTTGGGCGTAGGCCCAGTTTTGAGGAAAATCATCACATGTAAGGAATATGCACATGCAGGAAAAGAAACACGTGCAAGATAGACGCACATGCAAAAGAGGAAAGCATGCAAGAAGACCTAGCCATGATAGGGTTATCATTTTAGTAAGAGAATGTAATGGTTGGTAAGACAAAAACATGTATAAGTAGGTACCTAGGAGGTCTAGGTTGGGGCTCTCGGGGGGGTCATTGAAATATGGTTCCATTTTGGTTGGTTATTGTTACTGTGTTGTTCGACGATAGAACAAATGTAAATCCGATCTGTTATGTAATGTTTTGAGCTTAGGAGAGGAGACAAAGTAGATATTGAGGGTTATATCACAGGCCGAGGAGCCTGGTGCGATCTAGTCCGCGTCATTGTATAAATCGACCTATCTGAGGATAATTTTAATGCACATAACACTGCAGTTTTGGAAACACCATAATAAAAGAGAAGAGAAACCAAATCTTTGTGGAAGTATCCCAGGAGGGGTGAACCACGTTAAATCATGTGTTATGTGATTGAATATTGTGTATTTCCTTTACTGTCAATGATTAGATGTTATACAAATGCGTGAATGACTAGTTAGATCTGCTATTTTACATGCATGAATAAGAATGGTAGGGTATTAAATATAAGTTGAATGTTAAAGTAAGTAATGAAGATCACAGAGTTTAATCCCATATCCCCACTGATTCCCAGGCTACAAGAACTTGAGTGTTGCAGCCACCAATAGAATTATCTCGAGTGAGACTGCACAGTGCACTCTGTGTACTACGTTTCCTTCTAGTTTACCAGAGAGGCCCATAGTTTTAAAGGGGTTTTGTTGGAAACCAATATAGACCTGAACCTGGGTCATCCCAAGAAGGGTAGAAAGAGAGAAGTAGAAAAACAAACAAATGTTTATGTTGCTGGTTGGAACAAAATGGGATTGAGTGAATGAGATCTGTCGAAGAATTGGGAAAAGAATGTCAGATCTAGTGAGGAAACATTAAAATAATGAGAATATAAAAGGCAATGTTTAGACCATGGAACTGAATGAAGGCAGAGATTGAGAGCTAGTTGAAAACAAAGGAACTTTAATTTGCGCACAAAGATAACAAAAACCTGAAGTTAACACCATGCAAATATTTGGACAAGTACGTATTTAGTGACTTGCATGAAGTATTTTTCTGTGACTTCCCGCATGTTTTGCAGGAGTGGATATTGAGGTTGAAAGAAAACCACTGTACAAATTGGATCAAACAACTAGAGTGGAATTATGTGGAGATCGCATAGTTACAACAAGTTGACAATAAATTTACACGCGTAGTAGATTTCTGGTTAGATAGCATTGTTGCAGGATTTATCACAGAGTTTGCAGTAGATACTGTGAAGTCTTACTACGCAATAGAGAAAGAGTTCTTGAAGGGACCTAGAGGTAGGTATATCATATTGTTGTATACTTCCATCAATATCTTACTGTATAACAAAGGCGTAATGACAATGGCATCAAACAACTAAACTTTGCTGCATGCATGGGGGAAGGGGGGAAGCACTGACAAGAGACAAATAAATGGAAGAAGAGATGGATAAAGGAAAGAAGGAGGAGGCCTTGGATCTAATCATGATGAAGGAATACTAGATCAAGAAGATCATGGAGATAACTAGAAGAAAGCACAGTGGATCACCCTACCAATACAAGATGAACAATAAGAAGAGAGCCATAGCTGTGAGTGAAGTCTTGGAAAGTGATGAAGAATAGGTAGAGGATGTCTAGGTTGTGGAGCAGTTTGAGGAAATACTATGTGTGACATATGAAAGGAAGACAAGAGGTCTAAGGGAAGGAATCAAAGACAAAAACCCTATCCATATTAGTGTGAGTGTGGAACCCATAAACCAATGTGCGACCAATACACCAGAAAGAACACCATTTAAACAACCAAATTTCAGTGGAGGAAACATAACAGGAAGTACATCTACACAGGGAGAAACAACTAGGGGATCCAATTCGGGAAGCAATAGTCAAGGATCTACACCACACGGAGGTAGTAGTTTTCCATTCAGGATGGCAGGACATGATCCCACCATCAGGTTATCAGAATTCAAGGGAGAGGCATCGAAGGACCCTAAGAAGCACTTTTCCATCTGCAAAAAGATATGGGAATCAAATCATATCACATATGATGATACAAAACTTTCATAGTTATCTATCACACTAAGAGACCCCACACTGGATTGGTACATGAGCTTAGCTGCAAACAGTCCACCAAGAACAACTAGAATGATTGTGGATATCAAGAAGTTGTTGATAAATGAGTTTCATAAGCCTATTTCATAGGATCAGTACATGAATGAGATGATATAGATCAGACAGAAACCAAGATAGTATGTTTGGGAGATTGACCAGAGATTCAAACGATTGAAGGGAAAGTTGAAGTATGTCATGACAGATATGCAACATAGACATATATTTGTGAATTCCCTTCTACCACACTTGAAATACCCTTTGAGACAACTAAAGTTTCAAACTCAGGCAAAGGCTCTACAGGGAGCCTTACAACTGGAAGAGAACCAATATCAGAAGATAGATCAGACAATAGAGGAGATGAAGGAGGGCCTGAAGAATTTAAGATTTCAACTGAACCAAAACAAGAGTAAGGACAAAAGAGAATTTGTTTGGTGTACCACATGTAAGACATAAGGACATCACAAGAATGAGTTCCCAACATTCACGCAGTACATGGAAACATGACTGCCAAACCCTTTTCCGATAGGAGGACTATGTTGTGAGATATGTAAGACACATGGGCATGATCCATATCATTGTCCAATGATGCAGAAATATCATATAGTGCCTAAGAGCTCATATTGCAACTTTTTCAAGTCAATAGGCCATGATGACAAATATTGCAGAATAATGGAGCTGATGAGGGAAAGAACATCAGACACCTATAAAGTGCAGGTAGAAATGATGACAGGGAAAGATGAATCACATTTTAACCAAGTACCAACCCCATATAAAACTGTGTCACAATAATATAACACTGCACAACCACAGTACAATACCACACAACCATAGTGTAATCCGACGCAGTGTAATTAGGTGCCTCGTACAACACCCCGTGAGGAGATCGAGCTAAAAACAAAGGTGTATGATGAGGTATATGAGGCTTTGGAAGAGGAAGAGGACCGGTGGTATGCCATAACTGTCAGCAACCAAGACACTATGAAAGAGAATGTCCACTTCCACCTGTGACATGTATGTATTGTCACACCTCAAATCATGACACAGAAGACTGTCTGACACTATTGGGGAAGATCTAGGAAAAGAGGAATAAAAACAATCAGAATGTTCAATGGATTTCTGCAAAAGTAAGGGATGATGGAAGAAATATCAACATAGTTATGCGTGAAGGAGCTAAAATAGGAGGTGACTAGTAAGACTAGATCTAGCACAACACCAATGGGTGAAGAAGAATGTCGAACCACAGAAGCAGTGTGATATGCAGAACGAAAAGGAACTATTCAAGCAATCCAAACAAGAATTCTTGAAGCTAGACATTGCATCTACATCAACTACACCACATACTCAGGACGTGCCAACATATGAGATGCCTTCATCATTGTATCACACTATTGAATCACATCCCTTAGCAAAAGTAAGTACCATAAAGGATTTTCTACAATCCTATGTTAAATTACTATATGATCGATCATCTTTCAAAGTATTAAAAAATATTTTAGAAAGATGTCACATAGACGTAGAGGGAAAGCTAGAGTAGAAAACATTTAATCACTTTCATACAAGGAGGAGGACAAGTATAGAGTTCAGACTGAATGACAACATTGGAGATTTCAACATGGGGGATATTACACAGGATTTAGGCTCCGAAGTAAATGTGATGCAGGAGCATCACCAACAACAAGAAAGCGCGGAGGTGGAAGACAACTGGGACAAGTGCCAACACATTTCAGCACGTTCCAAAAGTGTTTTGAGATATTTTGAAATAAATGTGCGGATGTTAATGTAATAGTTAAGAGGAAGCACACTTAGACATTGTAAACAAATCTTGAGCGATCTGCTCTCATCTGTAGTAGGTGAAGGCATTAATACATAATTAATGTGAGTATGTAGATTTAAAATGCAGATTAGACAGTTTAGAGCGGAGGAGGGAAAACTGACTATAGACACCCTCATCTTGTATCATTGTAACATTAGCATGATCAATCAAGCATAGAGCACAGAGAAGAGAAGAAGCAGAGAATTGTATTTGAAAACACCCATGTACATAAGTCCTGAATTAATACATGAAGCTTTGATTCAGACTTATGGTGTTGTGATATTCTCTGTGTATGTATGTTGAATGCTATGCTTATAGCTACTTTACTCTTTCTATTATTCATTTTCTATTACACTATGTATGAATGATTTCTTGTTGAATGTTTGAAATCAGAGAGAGAGAGAGAGATTAAGAAATGAGTTTCAATTGTTTCTCAACCTGAGTGAGTAAAATTCCTACAAGGAGTGCAATGGAGTTTGTCCGCAAGGAGTGCGTTGACAAGGGTTCAGAGATTTTATCTCTGAAAACTCAGGAGGGATAAAATTGTTCTCATTCTCATGGAAGTGAAAGTTAAGAACAGGAGCCGTATAAGGTGTGTGCAGGCCGAGTAGAGTCTCAGAGCTTACAACCTAAGGGAATTTTTGAAAGGATACTCTCGCAGGGAGTGCACAGAGTCGAAGAGGTTCAAATACCAGAGTGTATTTGAAGAAGTGTCACAAGGAGTGCACGCAGGAGTTATCCCCAGAGTACTTGAGGATTTCAAGCAAGCTCAGGAGGGATAGAGTCTTCTAAGTTGTCGAAGAAAGGCTCAAGAGGGCTAGTGCCTTGAAGTGTTGGAAGAAGGCGTAGAAAAGTTGTTTTGCAGGTGGACAAGTTCCATGAAGGAATACCTTGTTCATTCCGTAGGAGTCGTCAAGGAGGAATTGGACGGTCGGAATTCTTCGTGGAGAATTCGTGAAATTTCGAGAGTCGTTAGATCTTGTAGAGGAGAAGGGAGGTTACAACAATTATTATTCAAGTGCAACCTTAGGAGAAATTTGACCGTAGGATCCAAGTCGGAAAGGGCCATTGGATCACTCGTGAATTCTCACTTCGGGGATTCGCGAGTTGAAGGACCAAAAACCTTTCATCAAGATTCACGAAATCGCAAAGTGCGAAGTCCTGACAAAGAGAGAAGTTCCATTGTGGGGCCAGCATTAATAATGAGTCGAAACTTGGCATTTCGACATTTCAGAGGATAGGAGGTCGAGACTTTTGTCCCAAAAGTCCCGAAGTCACGAGTTGCGATAAGAAGTAACGAGGAGTTTGGGATATCGGTAATTCAGGTGTCGGGATATAAAGGAGGTAGTGCTTGGGGAGGGAAGTCGCGAAGTGTAGAAGCTAGGCATGAGAGACACGTGGCAGAACCACAAGGTGGACCCGGGTGATAGACAGGTGGACCCATGTCACCTAGTGAAAGGAGTCAACACTTTGTTGACTTCTTGCATCTCGGGGATTCATGGAATGAGAGAATGGGAGCTCGACGTTGAAACTCGCGAAGCTGTGAGTAGCGAGAGGTGCTAGTGTTAAGCCTAGCCGATGGTCACGTGCGGAGGGAGCTAGCAAGGGGAGGATCCATACCCATATCGACACTTCGGGTATCATGAATTCAGTAGACGAAGAGTTGAGAGACTTGGAAGGAGAAGTCGCGAAGTTGCGAACTCCGAAGTTCCAATATCGCGAGAAATACGACCACATTGTTTGGTCAGGGGGAGATTGGAATTTGATGCTTCGTGTTTGATCACGTGGGATCAATTCATAAGGACCTATGGAGAAGCACCATTTTATGTGTGTGGGATTCCCTAAAGAGGAATCGAAGAGTCAATCCGACTCAAGGGTAGGAATTAAAATGATCCTGTAGCGGACCTTGACCCGAGGGCCGATAGAAGGTTGAGGTTTTCATCAAGTGGTATCAGATCCCATAAATATTTCTTTTCTTTCTGTAATAGGGAAAAGAAAGATTCACCATGCCACCGAGAAGAAGAGATAGGAAAACACCCAATCCGCCAGAGGAGAGGGAAATTCCAGAAGAAAGGGGTAGGCAGGTGCCAAATCCAGCCATGGAAAGAGAGATGCATAACATACGCGCCAGACTCGTGGACGTGGAAATAAAATAGAGGTTCACAACTGGTGTTGGAGATGTCAGTGAATCTGAAAGTGAAGATGAAGTTGGACATGAAGGAGAAGAAGTTGCAGCAGAAGATGTAGCAAATGAACGTCTGATTAGGGTTGTTGCAAGAATGAGTGCTAGAGAAAAATTGGACATTCCAGTATATGATGGAAACCTGGATGTTGAAGAGCTTCTAGACTGTATTAGAGCTCTGGACACATATTTTGACTATGAAGATGTTGAGGAAGACAAAAAAGTCAAACATGTTGTCACAATATTGAAAGGACATGCAACATTGTGATGGGATGAACTACAAGCTGACAGACGCTGTAAGGGCAAGCATAAAATCAAGAGTTGGGATAGAATGATCACGAAGATGAAGGTGAAATTCATACCCAAGGATTATCAAGTCACTCTGTTTCGAAGAATGCAAAATTTGAGACAGAAGTTGATGTCAGTGAAGGAGTACACCGAAGAGTTCTATAAGCTAAACATTAGAGCAGGTCATCGCGAAAGTGATGATGAAAATGTTGCCAGGTATATGAATGGTCTGAGATACGACATTCAGGATGAGATGAGCATGATGATCATTCGGACTGTCGAATATTCTTATCAGATGGCTCTAAAGGCTGAAGAGAAGCTGAGCCGAAAACAAAGTCAGAGAGGCCAAGGTAGAAGTCAGCCCAGAGGCAAAAGAGTTGTCCAAGATAGGAATCAGAAGCCTAAGGAAGAGTGGAAGAAACCTCAACCTCAAACTGAGAGAGGTGGAAGCTCATAGAGAGGGAAGTATACTGAACAAAGAGGACAGTATGCTGATAACAACACTTTTCCTCGCACTAGGGGAAGAGGAAGAGGTAGAGGTGGAGTGATAAAATGATTCACATGTGGAAAGAATGGACACAAATCTTATGAATGTACAGATAAGAAGAAAGAAGGAGGTGAGACTCACATTGCCGAAGCACAAAGGTGGAATGTTGAGGTAGAGGATGCTGAATGCGGAAGATCACTGGTGACAAGGAAGGTTCTCTTAATGCCAGAAGAAGAGGTGGAGAATCCAGTGCAAAGGAACAGTATTTTTCGGACTGCTTACAAGACCAAAGACAGGGTATGCAAGGTCATCATGGACAGTGGTAGCACAGACAATCTCATTTCTACAGAGATGGTAGAAAAACTAGAGCTGGATACTATTGAACATCCAAGTTCATACAGAGTTTCGTGGCTGCAAAAAGGACATTAGGTAAATGTCACTAAACAATGTTTAGTTGAATTTAAGATAGGAGGATATAACGATAAGATATTGTGTGATGTCATTCCCATGGATGTTTGTCATCTATTACTAGGTAGACCGTGGAAATATGACAGGAATGTGGTTCATGATGGGAGAAAGAACACATACACCCTAGAAACGAATGGGAGAACTCACATGTTGTTGTCGATTAAGGACAAAGAGGTGAAACCTGAAATAAGCAACACTATACTTCTCATGAGTGGGAAGGAAATTCTTAAGGAGGTTAAGAAGAAGGAAGATCCACAATTCATTATGGTTAGGGAACTTAGAATTGTTTTGACCAACACAAGAGTGGATGATTTACCAGAGGAAATCCAGGAGCTACTGTAGGAGTTTGCTGACATAGTAGTGGATGAACTACATTGTTCGTTGCCACCTATTAGAATTATAAGTCATCATATTGATCTCATACCTGGAGCTAGTTTACCAAACAAAGCAGTGTACAAATTGACGCCGCAGGAGAATGAAAAGGTCAAAAGACAGGTCCAGGATTTAATGGACAAAAGGTTGGTTAGAGAAAGCTTGAGTCCATGTGTTGTTCCGACAATACTCAGTCCAAAGAAATATGGAGGCTAGAGAATGTGTACAGACTCAAGATAAATTAACAAGATTACCATCAGGTACAAATTTCCATTTCCAAGGATGGATGATTTGATGGATTGCTTGAACGAAGCGAATTTGTTTTCAAAGATTGATTTGAAGAGTGGATATCATCAAATTTGTATGAGAGAAGGTAATGAATGGAAGACAACCTTCAAGACCAATGAAGGGTTGTATGAATGGCTTGTTATGTAATTTGGCTTAACAAACACGCCGAGCACTTTCATGAGATTGATGAATGAAGTCCTGAAGGATTTCATCGGAAAATTTGTCATTGTGTATCTTGATGACATACTGATTTTCTGTAAAACAGAGGTAGAGCATTTAAAACATTTGGCTACAGTGATGAAGAGGCTACAACAAGAGAATTTGTTGATAAACATGAACAAATCCTCATTCATGAAGACAAAGCTCATTTATTTGGGTTTTGTTATTTCTGCAGATAAGTTGAAGATGGATCCAGATAAAGTGGAGGTGATTAAGAATTGGCCATCGCCAAAGAGTATCTTTGAAGTTCGAAGTTTTCACGGATTGGCTAGTTTCTACAAAAAATTCATCAGGAATTTCAGTGGAATTAGTGCACTGATGATGGACACTGTGAAGAAAAGACATAAATCTTTTCACTGGACAGAAGAAGCAGAGAAAAGCTTCAATTTGTTGAAAAGGAAAATCACGGAACAACCAATTTTGGTGTTTCCTAATTTCAAAAAGACATTTAAGGTAAAATGTGATGCAAGTGGCTTTGCAATAGGGGAAGTCTTGAGCCAAGACGATAGACCGATAGCATACTTCAGCGAGAAGATGAACGAAGCCAAAATAAAATACTCCACGTATGACAAGGAGTTCTATGTTTTTATTCAGGCATTGAAGAAATGGAGACACTATTTGATTCCTAAGGAGTTTGTCTTATACAGTGACAATCATGCCTTACAATTTGTGACTCAACAGGAGAAGTTGAATCAAAGACATGTTAAATGGGTTGAATACATGCAGAACTTTACTTTTGTAACTAATTATATTTCTGGAACTGCTAACAAATTTGTTGATGCTTTGAGCAGGAATTGTTTGCTATTGCAGGAGTTCAGAGTCAAAACTTTGGGTTTTGATAACCTCACAGATATGTACACAGATGATCCAGATTTTAAGGAGGCATATGAAGCAGATGAGAATCCAATTCTCAGGCATAGAAGTCAATGGACATAATACATGATCCAGGAAGGATTACTGTTTACGGGTAATCAACTTTGTATTCCAAAATGCTCCATGAGAGAGAATTTGTTGAAGGAGAAACACAATGGGGGATTGGCCGGGCATTTTGGTCATGACAAGACGTTCTCAAAGTTAAATGAGTCATATTTTTGGCCAGGAATGAGAACAGACGTCAAAATATTCATGGACAGATGTAGAATTTGTCAGCATTCAAAAGGAAAGAAGAAGAATGCTGGCTTATATCAACCGTTACCCATACCTAAGAGGCCATGGGATGTACTAAGCATGGACTTCATATTGGGGTTGCCGAGAACACAAAGAGGGTTCGATTCAATCTTTGTGGTAATAGATAGATTTTCTAAAATGGCACACTTCATACCATGTTAGAAAACCAGTGACGCAACTCACAATGCGAATCTGCTTTTCAAAGAAGTCATTCGACTTCACGGATTACCAAGGAGCATAGTTTCAGATCGAGACACCAAGTTCGTGGGACACTTCTGGAGAACCTTATGGAAAAAGCTGGGAATGAACTTGTCGTTCAATTCAGATTATCATCCTCAGACGGATGGATAGACAGAAGTTGTCAACAAAAGTTTGGGAGACTTGCTGAGGAGTTTGGTGGAAGAACACCATAGTCAGTGGGACACTATTCTACCACAGGCGGAATTTTCTTATAATGATTCAATCAACAGAAGCACAAGGCAAAGTCCATTTCAAATTGTTTATGGCATGCAGCCAAGGGGATTTTTTGAATTGAGTGATTCAGAAAAGAATGCAACTAGGAGTGCTAGTGCAGAGGATTTTGCCGAGGCAATGAGGGAGCTTCACATCTAGGTGAAGGAGAGATTTCAGAACTCGAGCCAATAGTATAAGCGAAGAACAGATCAACACAGGAGCGAACTTCAGTTCGAAGTTGGTGATTTGATCCTTGCACACTTGAGAAAGGAAAGGTTCCCGAGGGGGACATATAATAAACTGAAGATGAAGAAAATTGGACCGTGCCGTATCATAAGGAAATTTGGGACAAATGCTTATGAGATCGAATCACCCGATGGGATCAGAATTTCTCCAATATTCAACATCTCAGATTTGTACCCTTATAAAGATGAAGAAGCAGAAGCAAGTAGTGAACAACCAGAGGTTCAGTGGGCTAAACAAATTCCAGTTGCAAAGAATCCACAGATGGAAAGCATACTCGACAAAAGAGTTAGTAAGAGGACTAGGAGAAAGGAATATTTTGAATACTTGGTCAAGTGGAAGGGACATCTAGTTGAAGACGCCATCTGGGAAAATGAAGCAGAGATACAAAAGCATGGGAAGACCATGCGAGAGATCATGGACAGGAGCCCATAATTGTTTTTCAAGCGAGGGAGTATGGTGTAGGAGCATTGCCAACAACAAGCAAGTGCAGAGGCAGAAGACAGTTGGGACAAGCGCCAGTGCATTTCAACACGTTGCAAAAGTGTTTTGAGATGTTTTGAAATAAATGTGTGGATGTTAATGTAATAGTTAAGAGGAAGCACACTTATATATTGTAAATAGATCTTGAGTGATCCGCTCTCATCTATAGTAGGTGAAGGCATTAATACATAATTAATGTGAGTAGGTAGATTTAAAATACAAATTAGATAGTTTAGAGCGTAGGAGGGAAAACTGACTATAGACACCCTCATCTTGTATCATTGTAACATTAGCATGATCAATCAATCATAGAGCACAGAGAAGAGAAGAAGCAGAGAACTGTATTTGAAAACACCCATGTACAGAAGTCCTGAATTAATACATGAAGCTTTGATTCAGACTTATGGTGTTGTGATATTCTCTGTGTATGTATGTTGAATGCTATGCTTATAGCTACTTTACTCTTTCTGTTACGTTATGTATGAATGATTTCTTGTTGAATGTTTGAAATCAGAGAGAGAGAGAGAGAGAGTAAGGAATGAGATTCAATTGTTTCTCAACCTGAGTGAGTAAAATTCCTGCAAGGAGTGCAGTGGAGTTTGTCCGCAAGGAGTGCGTTGACAAGGGTTCAGAGTTTTTATCTCTAAAAACTCAGGAGGGATAACATTGTTCTCATTCTCGCGGAAGTGAAAGTTAAGCACGGGAGCTATGCAAGGTGTGCGTAGGCCGAGTAGAGTCTCATAGCCTACAACCTAAGGGAATTGTTGAAAGGTTGTTGTTGCAGGGAGTGCACAGAGTCGAAGAGGTTAAAATACTAGAGAGTATTTGAAGAAGTGCCACAAGGAGTGAGCATAGGAGTTATCCCCAGAGTACTTGAGGATTTCAAGCAAGCTCAGGAGGGATAGAGCCTTCGAAGTTGTCGAAGAAAGGCTCAAGAGGGATAGTGCCTTGAAGTGTTGGAAGGAGGCGTGGCAAAGTTGTTTTGCAGGTGGACAAGTTCCGTGAAGGAATACCTTGTTCATTCTGTAGGAGTCGTCAAGGAGGAACTGGATGGTTGGAATTCTCCGTGGAGAATTCACGAAATTCTGAGAGTCGTCAGATCTTGCAGAGGAGCAGGGAGGTTACGAAAAGTATTCTTCAAGTGAAATATCGGGAGAAATTGGACTGTAGGATCCAAGTCAACAAGGGTCGTTGGATCACTCGTGAATACTCACTTCGGGAATTCGCGAGTTGAAGGACCAAAAACCTTGCATCAAGATTCGTGAAATTGCGAAGTGCGAAGTCCCGACAAAGCAAGAAGTTCCATTGTGGGGACAGCATTAATAACGAGTCAGAACTCGACATTTTATCATTTCAGAGGATAGGAGGTCGATACTTTTATCCCGAAAGTCCCAAAGTCGCGAGTTGCGATAGGGAGTAACGAGGAGTTTGGGATCTCGGTAATTCGGGTGTTGGGATATAAAGGAGGTAGTGCTTGGGGAGTGAAGTTGTGAAGTGCCAAATATAGGCACGAGAGACACGTGGCATAACCCCAAGGTGGGCCTGGGTGATATACAGGCGGACCCGTGTTGTCTAGTGAAAGGACTCAACACTCCGTTGACTTCTCACGTCTCGGGGATTCGTGGAATGAGAGCACGGGAGCTCGATGCTAAAACTCGCGAAGCGGCGAGTAGCGAGAGGTGTTAGTGTTAAGCCTAGATGATGGTCACGCGTGGAGGGCACTGACAAGGGGAGGAGCCATACCCATATCAGTACTTCGGGTATCGTGAATTCGATAGATGAAGAGTTGAGAGACTTGGAAGGAGAAGTCGCGAAGTCGCGAACTTCGAAGTTTCGATATCGTGAGAAATACAACCACATTATTTGGTCAGGGGGAGATTGGAATTTGATGCTTCATGTTTGATCACATTGGCTCAATTATTAAGGACTTGTGGAGAAGCACCATTTTATGTGCATGGGATTCCCCAAAGAGGAATTGAAGAGTCAATCTGACTCAAGGGTAGGAGTTAGAACGATCCTGTAGCGGACCTTGATCCGAGGGCCGATAGAAGGTTGGGGGTATGCATCAAAATATATTACCCAAGAAGACATGGAAATGGATGGGATATCCCACATTAGAATATTCACCTGTTTAGCTGAAAATATCAAATCAACACAGGGTTCTACCAATTGGAAGGCTAAAAGGTGTGATAGTAGATCTGGATGGAGTGTGCACTAAATCTTATTTTGAAGTGATAGAAATAGTGCATGAAACAACACCTTAACCAACATTTCTTGGCTTGTATTGGGAGTTTGAAAACCAAACCATAATCAAATTGAAGACAAGGAAGATGACATTCGATTCGGGAGAGTACATAGTCGTTGTGCCACTAGACCCATCAGAAGGAGAAAGGTTCGTCGAACCCACTTGCCTAGACCTGGAGGAAATCAACCAGTTATACAGAACCACCACGCGAGAAGAATCTTATGTAAATCCAACTACAGATGGAGTACTCAGCTAGATAGGAATCACATCATGAGCTTCAGAATCAGATATAGAGTTGGAGAATTGGTAGTAGAGATTACATGAGGTATCCATAAGAAGGTACGGAAGAATATACCATGCAGTAAGATGGGTAGGGACATAGATAAGAGAAAATCCCATTTTTCATGGGGTGAACGAATTAAAAGAATTTCTAACAAGATAAAAAGAGGAAGTGTTAGAAAATCAGAGGCTCTTAGCTTTGTACATAGCACTCAAGGAAACACCTACAATATGGTGGGGTGCGGACAAAGACATAGTCAAGGATTGGTACCAATGTAAGAAATTAATACACATCAAATTTGGCGTAGAACATGGAAGCAATAAACTATAGAGATATGATGGACACAAGACACCAATAGAACACTTAGAGAAGTGCATAACACTATGGAAAATGACACCACCAGAAGAATGGCCTCATCACTTTATTCACACATTGGAAGGAATTCCAACAAACTGGTATGTAGACCAGGAACTACGCAGAGGCACTATAGAATGGAAATCATTACAAAAAAAAATTATAGTCATTTTCTCATTTGAACATGAGAACCCCAACATTGATTCAACACTCAAACAAATTAGAGGGGTGATATTTATTAAGGAATCAGAGGTTGAACTTATAACAAAGTATCAACAACAGTATAGACAAACAATGAAAGAACTATTGTCATGCTATCATGTGCAGGAAGAAGCACCAAATGAAGATGACCCACACAACATTCAAATTACCAAAATTGAAGGAGAAAGAGAGGTGGAAGTTACATCTCTTGCATCATAAATATTTCTTTCACCAATCAAGGTGAAGAAAGTAAATATTGGGACCAATGATAATCCCAAAATGGCCAGTATTGGAGATTATTGGGATGAACAAAAAATAGAAAGAATAACAAAGTTGTTGCGCGAGTACAATGACCTGTTCCCAAAATTTTTTACAGAGATGAAAGACATAACAAGATATCTAGGAGAGATGAATATACCTCTCAAACCTGAGGCTAGATCTGTCAAACAACGACCACATAGATTGAACCTAATATATAAGCAGAAAGTAAAAGCATAAATTGAAAGAATGTTGGACGTTGAAATCATAGAACCAATAGAAGAATCAGAATGGAGAAGCCCTATGGTAGTCTAGGAGAAGAAGAAAGGAGGCATAAGTATTTGTGTCGATCTAATAAAGATGAATGATGCTTGCCTACATGAACCTTTTCCCACCCCTTTCACAGATGAGGTATTAGAGAATGTGGGAGGTCAGGAAGCATACTCATTCACAGATGGATTCTCAGGCTACCATCAAATCAAGATAGCTCCAAAATCCAGGTACAAGACCACTTTTTCTACATAATGGAGATCCTACCAGTACATAGTCATGCCTTTTGGGCTGAAGAACGCACTAACAATATTCTTAAGAGTAGTCATAGATGTGTTCAAAGAATTCATCCATCAGTTTTTAGAAGTATATCTAGATGATTGGACAGTCTATAGTTTGTTGAAATATCATGTAGAGGTGTTAAGGATTATGTTGGAAAGATGCACAGAGTGTCATATATCATTAAATATCAAGAAGTTCATATTTGGGACACCTTTTGGAATACTATTGGGACATATAGTCTGTAAACAAGGGCTATTGGCGGATCCTACAAAGGTTGCAGTCATTGTTAACTAACCACCACCCAAATCAGTATGCGAGTTGAGAGAAACATTGGGACACATAGGCTACTATAGGAAATTCATAAAAGGGTATGCGTAGATCACTACATCGATGGAGAAATTGTTGAAGAAGGATAGTAAATTCTAGTGGAATGAGGACTATCAATGAGGCTTGTATATTCTAAAATACAAAATGGTCATATCACCGACACTAGTATTCCCAAACTGGGAAAAGACATTTCATGTGCATGTAGATGCATCGACCATAGCACTTGGAGCTATTCTGGTGCAGCCAGGAGCAGGAGAGTTAGACCATCCTAGAGAATTTGCAAGCAGAAAACTATCAGAGCCAGAGAAGAGCTACAACACTACAGTGAGAGAAGGCCCCTAACAATGGTATATGCACTGCAAAATTTCAGACACTATCTACTTGTTAAACACTTTAAAATGTCCACAGATCATTTTCCCCTCAAGTACC
>ML843642.1:0-17329 GCA_009831015.1 Picea engelmannii | reverse complement strand
AATCTCCCCCTGACCAAATAATGTGGTTGTATTTCTCACGATATCGAAACTTCGAAGTTCGCGACTTCGCGACTTCTCCTTCCAAGTCTCTCAACTCTTCATCTATCGAATTCACGATACCCGAAGTACTGATATGGGTATGGCTCCTCCCCTTGTCAGTGCCCTCCACGCGTGACCATCATCTAGGCTTAACACTAACACCTCTCGCTACTCGCCGCTTCGCGAGTTTTAGCATCGAGCTCCCGTGCTCTCATTCCACGAATCCCCGAGACGTGAGAAGTCAACGGAGTGTTGAGTCCTTTCACTAGACAACACGGGTCCGCCTGTATATCACCCAGGCCCACCTTGGGGTTATGCCACGTGTCTCTCGTGCCTATATTTGGCACTTCACAACTTCACTCCCCAAGCACTACCTCCTTTATATCCCAACACCCGAATTACCGAGATCCCAAACTCCTCGTTACTCCCTATCGCAACTCGCGACTTTGGGACTTTCGGGATAAAAGTATCGACCTCCTATCCTCTGAAATGATAAAATGTCGAGTTCTGACTCGTTATTAATGCTGTCCCCACAATGGAACTTCTTGCTTTGTCGGGACTTCGCACTTCGCAATTTCACGAATCTTGATGCAAGGTTTTTGGTCCTTCAACTCGCGAATTCCCGAAGTGAGTATTCACGAGTGATCCAACGACCCTTGTTGACTTGGATCCTACAGTCCAATTTCTCCCGATATTTCACTTGAAGAATACTTTTCGTAACCTCCCTGCTCCTCTGCAAGATCTGACGACTCTCAGAATTTCGTGAATTCTCCACGGAGAATTCCAACCATCCAGTTCCTCCTTGACGACTCCTACAGAATGAACAAGGTATTCCTTCACGGAACTTGTCCACCTGCAAAACAACTTTGCCACGCCTCCTTCCAACACTTCAAGGCACTATCCCTCTTGAGCCTTTCTTCGACAACTTCGAAGGCTCTATCCCTCCTGAGCTTGCTTGAAATCCTCAAGTACTCTGGGGATAACTCCTATGCTCACTCCTTGTGGCACTTCTTCAAATACTCTCTAGTATTTTAACCTCTTCGACTCTGTGCACTCCCTGCAACAACAACCTTTCAACAATTCCCTTAGGTTGTAGGCTATGAGACTCTACTCGGCCTACGCACACCTTGCATAGCTCCCGTGCTTAACTTTCACTTCCGCGAGAATGAGAACAATGTTATCCCTCCTGAGTTTTTAGAGATAAAAACTCTGAACCCTTGTCAACGCACTCCTTGCGGACAAACTCCACTGCACTCCTTGCAGGAATTTTACTCACTCAGGTTGAGAAACAATTGAATCTCATTCCTTACTCTCTCTCTCTCTCTCTCTGATTTCAAACATTCAACAAGAAATCATTCATACATAACGTAACAGAAAGAGTAAAGTAGCTATAAGCATAGCATTCAACATACATACACAGAGAATATCACAACACCATAAGTCTGAATCAAAGCTTCATGTATTAATTCAGGACTTCTGTACATGGGTGTTTTCAAATACAGTTCTCTGCTTCTTCTCTTCTCTGTGCTCTATGATTGATTGATCATGCTAATGTTACAATGATACAAGATGAGGGTGTCTATAGTCAGTTTTCCCTCCTACGCTCTAAACTGTCTAATCTGTATTTTAAATCTGCCTACTCACATTAATTATGTATTAATGCCTTCACCTACTATAGATGAGAGCGGATCACTCAAGATATATTTACAATATATAAGTGTGATTCCTCTTAACTATTACATTAACATCCACACATTTATTTCAAAACATCTCAAAACACTTTTGCAACGTGTTGAAATGCACTGGCGCTTGTCCCAGCTGTCTTCTGCCTCTGCACTTGCTTGTTGTTGGCAATGCTCCTGCATCATACTCCCTCGCTTGAAAAAATTTTATGGGCTCCTGTCCATGATCTCTCACATGGTCTGCCCATGATTTTGGATCTCTGCTTCATTTTCCCAGCTGGCGTCTTCAACTAGATGTCCCTTCCACTTGACCCAGTATTCAAAATATTCCTTTCTCCTAGTCCTCTTACTAACTCTTTTGTCGAGTATGCTTTCCATATGTGGCTTCTTTGCAACTGGAATTTGTTTAGCCCATTGAACCTATGGTTGTTCACTACTTGCTTCTACTTCTTCATCTTTATAAGGGTACAAATCTGATATGTTGAATATCAGAGAAATTCTGATCCCATCGGGTGATTCGATCTCATAATCATTTGTCCCAAATTTCCTTATGATACGGCACGGTCCAATTTTCTTCATCTTCAGTTTATTATATGTCCCCCTCAGGAACCTTTCCTTTCTCAAGTGTGCAAGGATCAAATCACCAACTTCGAACTGAAGTTCTCTCCTGTGTTGATCTGTTCTTCGCTTATACTCTTGGCTCTAGTTCTAAAATCGCTCCTTCACCTAGATGTGAAGCTCCCTCATTGCCTCGGCAAAATCTTCTGCACTAGCACTCCTAGTTGCATTCTATTCTGAATCACTCAATTCAAAAACTCCCCTTGGCTGCATGCCATAAAAAATTTGAAATGGACTCTGCCCTGTGCTTCTGTTGATTGAATCATTATAAGAAAATTCCTCCTGTGGTAGAATAGTGTCCCACTAACTATGGTGTTCTTCCACCAAACTCCTCAGCAAGTCTCCCAAACTTCTGTTGACAACTTCTGTCTATCCATCCGTCTGAGGATGATAATCTGAATTGAATGACAAGTTCATTCCCAACTTTTTCCATAAGGTTTTCCAGAAGTGTCCCATGAACTTGGTGTCTCGATCCGAAACTATGCTCCTTGGTAAGCCGTGAAGTCGAATGACTTCTTTGAAAAGCAGATTCGCAATGTGAGTTGCGTCACTGGTTTTCTGACATGGTATGAAGTGTGCCATTTTAGAAAATCTATCTATTACCACAAAGATTGAATCGAACCCTCTTTGTGTTCTCGGCAGCCCCAATATGAAGTCCATGCTTACTACATCCGATGGCCTCTTAGGTATGGGTAACGGTTGATATAAGCCATCATTCTGCTTCTTTCCTTTTGAATGCTGACAAATTCTACATCTGTCCATGAATATTTTGACGTCTGTTCTCATTCCTGGCCAAAAATATGACTCATTTAACTTTGAGAACGTCTTGTCATGACCGAAATTCCCGGCCAATCCCCCATTGTGTTTTTCCTTCAACAAATTCTCTCTCATGGAGCATTTTGGAATACAAAGTTGATTACCCGTAAACAGTAATCCTTCCTGGATCATGTATTATGTCCATTGACTTCTATGCCTGAGAATTGGATTCTCATCTGCTTCATATGCCTCCTTAAAATCTGGATCATCTGTGTACATATCTGTGAGGTTATCAAAACCCAAAGTTTTGACTCTGAACTCCTGCAATAGCAAACAATTCCTGCTCAAAGCATCAACAAATTTGTTAGCAGTTCCAGAAATATAATTAGTTACAAAAGTAAAGTTCTGCATGTATTCAACCCATTTAACATGTCTTTGATTCAACTTCTCCTGTTGAGTCACAAATTGTAAGGCATGATTGTCACTGTATAAGACAAACTCCTTAGGAATCAAATAGTGTCTCCATTTCTTCAATGCCTGAATAAAAACATAGAACTCCTTGTCATACGTGGAGTATTTTATTTTGGCTTCGTTCATCTTCTCGCTGAAGTATGCTATCGGTCTATCGTCTTGGCTCAAGACTTCCCCTATTGCAAAGCCACTTGCATCACATTTTACCTTAAATGTCTTTTTGAAATTAGGAAACACCAAAATTGGTTGTTCCGTGATTTTCCTTTTCAACAAATTGAAGCTTTTCTCTGCTTCTTCTGTCCAGTGAAAAGATTTATGTCTTTTCTTCACAGTGTCCATCATCAGTGCACTAATTCCACTGAAATTCCTGATGAATTTTTTGTAGAAACTAGCCAATCCGTGAAAACTTCGAACTTCAAAGATACTCTTTGGCGATGGCCAATTCTTAATCACCTCCACTTTATCTGGATCCATCTTCAACTTATCTGCAGAAATAACAAAACCCAAATAAATGAGCTTTGTCTTCATGAATGAGGATTTGTTCATGTTTATCAACAAATTCTCTTGTTGTAGCCTCTTCATCACTGTAGCCAAATGTTTTAAATGCTCTACCTCTGTTTTACAGAAAATCAGTATGTCATCAAGATACACAATGACAAATTTTCCGATGAAATCCTTCAGGACTTCATTCATCAATCTCATGAAAGTGCTCGGCGTGTTTGTTAAGCCAAATTACATAACAAGCCATTCATACAACCCTTCATTGGTCTTGAAGGTTGTCTTCCATTCATTACCTTCTCTCATACAAATTTGATGATATCCACTCTTCAAATCAATCTTTGAAAACAAATTCGCTTCGTTCAAGCAATCCATCAAATCATCCATCCTTGGAAATGGAAATTTGTACCTGATGGTAATCTTGTTAATTTATCTTGAGTCTGTACACATTCTCTAGCCTCCATATTTCTTTGGACTGAGTATTGTCGGAACAACACATGGACTCAAGCTTTCTCTAACCAACCTTTTGTCCATTAAATCCTGGACCTGTCTTTTGACCTTTTCATTCTCCTGCGGCGTCAATTTGTACACTGCTTTGTTTGGTAAACTAGCTCCAGGTATGAGATCAATATGATGACTTATAATTCTAATAGGTGGCAACGAACAATGTAGTTCATCCACTACTATGTCAGCAAACTCCTACAGTAGCTCCTGGATTTCCTCTGGTAAATCATCCACTCTTGTGTTGGTCAAAACAATTCTAAGTTCCCTAACCATAATGAATTGTGGATCTTCCTTCTTCTTAACCTCCTTAAGAATTTCCTTCCCACTCATGAGAAGTATAGTGTTGCTTATTTCAGGTTTCACCTCTTTGTCCTTAATCGACAACAACATGTGAGTTCTCCCATTCGTTTCTAGGGTGTATGTGTTCTTTCTCCCATCATGAACCACATTCCTGTCATATTTCCACGGTCTACCTAGTAATAGATGACAAACATCCATGGGAATGACATCACACAATATCTTATCGTTATATCCTCCTATCTTAAATTCAACTAAACATTGTTTAGTGACATTTACCTAATGTCCTTTTTGCAGCCACGAAACTCTGTATGAACTTGGATGTTCAATAGTATCCAGCTCTAGTTTTTCTACCATCTCTGTAGAAATGAGATTGTCTGTGCTACCACTGTCCATGATGACCTTGCATACCCTGTCTTTGGTCTTGTAAGCAGTCCGAAAAATACTGTTCCTTTGCACTGGATTCTCCACCTCTTCTTCTGGCATTAAGAGAACCTTCCTTGTCACCAGTGATCTTCCGCATTCAGCATCCTCTACCTCAACATTCCACCTTTGTGCTTCGGCAATGTGAGTCTCACCTCCTTCTTTCTTCTTATCTGTACATTCATAAGATTTGTGTCCATTCTTTCCACATGTGAATCATTTTATCACTCCACCTCTACCTCTTCCTCTTCCCCTAGTGCGAGGAAAAGTGTTGTTATCAGCATACTGTCCTCTTTGTTCAGTATACTTCCCTCTCTATGAGCTTCCACCTCTCTCAGTTTGAGGTTGAGGTTTCTTCCACTCTTCCTTAGGCTTCTGATTCCTATCTTGGACAACTCTTTTGCCTCTGGGCTGACTTCTACCTTGGCCTCTCTGACTTTGTTTTCGGCTCAGCTTCTCTTCAGCCTTTAGAGCCATCTGATAAGAATATTCGACAGTCCGAATGATCATCATGCTCATCTCATCCTGAATGTCGTATCTCAGACCATTCATATACCTGGCAACATTTTCATCATCACTTTCGCGATGACCTGCTCTAATGTTTAGCTTATAGAACTCTTCGGTGTACTCCTTCACTGACATCAACTTCTGTCTCAAATTTTGCATTCTTCGAAACAGAGTGACTTGATAATCCTTGGGTATGAATTTCACCTTCATCTTCGTGATCATTCTATCCCAACTCTTGATTTTATGCTTGCCCTTACAGCGTCTGTCAGCTTGTAGTTCATCCCATCACAATGTTGCATGTCCTTTCAATATTGTGACAACATGTTTGACTTTTTTGTCTTCCTCAACATCTTCATAGTCAAAATATGTGTCCAGAGCTCTAATACAGTCTAGAAGCTCTTCAACATCCAGGTTTCCATCATATACTGGAATGTCCAATTTTTCTCTAGCACTCATTCTTGCAACAACCCTAATCAGACGTTCATTTGCTACATCTTCTGCTGCAACTTCTTCTCCTTCATGTCCAACTTCATCTTCACTTTCAGATTCACTGACATCTCCAACACCAGTTGTGAACCTCTATTTTATTTCCACGTCCACGAGTCTGGCGCGTATGTTATGCATCTCTCTTTCCATGGCTGGATTTGGCACCTGCCTACCCCTTTCTTCTGGAATTTCCCTCTCCTCTGGCGGATTGGGTGTTTTCCTATCTCTTCTTCTCGGTGGCATGGTGAATCTTTCTTTTCCCTATTACAGAAAGAAAAGAAATATTTATGGGATCTGATACCACTTGATGAAAACCTCAACCTTCTATCGGCCCTCGGGTCAAGGTCCGCTACAGGATCATTTTAATTCCTACCCTTGAGTCGGATTGACTCTTCGATTCCTCTTTAGGGAATCCCACACACATAAAATGGTGCTTCTCCATAGGTCCTTATGAATTGATCCCACGTGATCAAACACGAAGCATCAAATTCCAATCTCCCCCTGACCAAACAATGTGGTCGTATTTCTCGCGATATTGGAACTTCGGAGTTCGCAACTTCGCGACTTCTCCTTCCAAGTCTCTCAACTCTTCGTCTACTGAATTCATGATACCCGAAGTGTCGATATGGGTATGGATCCTCCCCTTGCTAGCTCCCTCCGCACGTGACCATCGGCTAGGCTTAACACTAGCACCTCTCGCTACTCACAGCTTCGCGAGTTTCAACGTCGAGCTCCCATTCTCTCATTCCATGAATCCCCGAGATGCAAGAAGTCAACAAAGTGTTGACTCCTTTCACTAGGTGACATGGGTCCACCTGTCTATCACCCGGGTCCACCTTGTGGTTCTGCCACGTGTCTCTCATGCCTAGCTTCTACACTTCGCGACTTCCCTCCCCAAGCACTACCTCCTTTATATCCCGACACCTGAATTACCGATATCCCAAACTCCTCGTTACTTCTTATCGCAACTCGTGACTTCGGGACTTTTGGGACAAAAGTCTCGACCTCCTATCCTCTGAAATGTCGAAATGCCAAGTTTCGACTCATTATTAATGCTGGCCCCACAATGGAACTTCTCTCTTTGTCAGGACTTCGCACTTTGCGATTTCGTGAATCTTGATGAAAGGTTTTTGGTCCTTCAACTCGCGAATCCCCGAAGTGAGAATTCACGAGTGATCCAATGGCCCTTTCCGACTTGGATCCTACGGTCAAATTTCTCCTAAGGTTGCACTTGAATAATAATTGTTGTAACCTCCCTTCTCCTCTACAAGATCTAACGACTCTCGAAATTTCACGAATTCTCCACGAAGAATTCCGACCGTCCAATTCCTCCTTGACGACTCCTACGGAATGAACAAGGTATTCCTTCATGGAACTTGTCCACCTGCAAAACAACTTTTCTACGCCTTCTTCCAACACTTCAAGGCACTAGCCCTCTTGAGCCTTTCTTCGACAACTTAGAAGACTCTATCCCTCCTGAGCTTGCTTGAAATCCTCAAGTACTCTGGGGATAACTCCTGCGTGCACTCCTTGTGACACTTCTTCAAATACACTCTGGTATTTGAACCTCTTCGACTCTGTGCACTCCCTGCGAGAGTATCCTTTCAAAAATTCCCTTAGGTTGTAAGCTCTGAGACTCTACTCGGCCTGCACACACCTTATACGGCTCCTGTTCTTAACTTTCACTTCCATGAGAATGAGAACAATTTTATCCCTCCTGAGTTTTCAGAGATAAAATCTCTGAACCCTTGTCAACGCACTCCTTGCGGACAAACTCCATTGCACTCCTTGTAGGAATTTTACTCACTCAGGTTGAGAAACAATTGAAACTCATTTCTTAATCTCTCTCTCTCTCTCTGATTTCAAACATTCAACAAGAAATCATTCATACATAGTGTAATAGAAAATGAATAATAGAAAGAGTAAAGTAGCTATAAGCATAGCATTCAACATACATACACAGAGAATATCACAACACCATAAGTCTGAATCAAAGCTTCATGTATTAATTCAGGACTTATGTACATGGGTGTTTTCAAATACAATTCTCTGCTTCTTCTCTTCTCTGTGCTCTATGCTTGATTGATCATGCTAATGTTACAATGATACAAGATGAGGGTGTCTATAGTCAGTTTTCCCTCCTCCGCTCTAAACTGTCTAATCTGCATTTTAAATCTACATACTCACATTAATTATGTATTAATGCCTTCACCTACTACAGATGAGAGCAGATCGCTCAAGATTTGTTTACAATGTCTAAGTGTGCTTCCTCTTAACTATTACATTAACATCCGCACATTTATTTCAAAATATCTCAAAACACTTTTGGAACGTGCTGAAATGTGTTGGCACTTGTCCCAGTTGTCTTCCACCTCCGCGCTTTCTTGTTGTTGGTGATGCTCCTGCATCACATTTACTTCGGAGCCTAAATCCTGTGTAATATCCCCCATGTTGAAATCTCCAATGTTGTCATTCAGTCTGAACTCTATACTTGTCCTCCTCCTTGTATGAAAGTGATTAAATGTTTTCTACTCTAGCTTTCCCTCTACGTCTATGTGACATCTTTCTAAAATATTTTTTAATACTTTGAAAGATGATCGATCATATAGTAATTTAACATAGGATTGTAGAAAATCCTTTATGGTACTTACTTTTGCTAAGGGATGTGATTCAATAGTGTGATACAATGATGAAGGCATCTCATATGTTGGCACGTCCTGAGTATGTGGTGTAGTTGATGTAGATGCAATGTCTAGCTTCAAGAATTCTTGTTTGGATTGCTTGAATAGTTCCTTTTCGTTCTGCATATCACACTGCTTCTGTGGTTCGACATTCTTCTTCACCCATTGGTGTTGTGCTAGATCTAGTCTTACTAGTCACCTCCTATTTTAGCTCCTTCACGCATAACTATGTTGATATTTCTTCCATCATCCCTTACTTTTGCAGAAATCCATTGAACATTCTGATTGTTTTTATTCCTCTTTTCCTAGATCTTCCCCAATAGTGTCAGACAGTCTTCTGTGTCATGATTTGAGGTGTGACAATACATACATGTCACAGGTGGAAGTGGACATTCTCTTTCATAGTGTCTTGGTTGCTGACAGTTATGGCATACCACCGGTCCTCTTCCTCTTCCAAAGCCTCATATACCTCATCATACACCTTTGTTTTTAGCTCGATCTCCTCACGGGGTGTTGTACGAGGCACCTAATTACACTGCGTCGGATTACACTATGGTTGTGTGGTATTGTACTGTGGTTGTGCAGTGTTATATTATTGTGACACAGTTTTATATGGGGTTGGTACTTGGTTAAAATGTGATTCATCTTTCCCTGTCATCATTTCTACCTGCACTTTATAGGTGTCTGATGTTCTTTCCCTCATCAGCTCCATTATTCTGCAATATTTGTCATCATGGCCTATTGACTTGAAAAAGTTGCAATATGAGCTCTTAGGCACTATATGATATTTCTGCATCATTGGACAATGATATGGATCATGCCCATGTGTCTTACATATCTCACAACATAGTCCTCCTATCGGAAAAGGGTTTGGCAGTCATGTTTCCATGTACTGCGTGAATGTTGGGAACTCATTCTTGTGATGTCCTTATGTCTTACATGTGGTACACCAAACAAATTCTCTTTTGTCCTTACTCTTGTTTTGGTTCAGTTGAAATCTTAAATTCTTCAGGCCCTCCTTCATCTCCTCTATTGTCTGATCTATCTTCTGATATTGGTTCTCTTCCAGTTGTAAGGCTCCCTGTAGAGCCTTTGCCTGAGTTTGAAACTTTAGTTGTCTCAAAGGGTATTTCAAGTGTGGTAGAAGGGAATTCACAAATATATGTCTATGTTGCATATCTGTCATGACATACTTCAACTTTCCCTTCAATCGTTTGAATCTCTGGTCAATCTCCCAAACATACTATCTTGGTTTCTGTCTGATCTATATCATCTCATTCATGTACTGATCCTATGAAATAGGCTTATGAAACTCATTTATCAACAACTTCTTGATATCCACAATCATTCTAGTTGTTCTTGGTGGACTGTTTGCAGCTAAGCTCATGTACCAATCCAGTGTGGGGTCTCTTAGTGTGATAGATAACTATGAAAGTTTTGTATCATCATATGTGATATGATTTGATTCCCATATCTTTTTGCAGATGGAAAAGTGCTTCTTAGGGTCCTTCGATGCCTCTCCCTTGAATTCTGATAACCTGATGGTGGGATCATGTCCTGCCATCCTGAATGGAAAACTACTACCTCCGTGTGGTGTAGATCCTTGACTATTGCTTCCCGAATTGGATCCCCTAGTTGTTTCTCCCTGTGTAGATGTACTTCCTGTTATGTTTCCTCCACTGAAATTTGGTTGTTTAAATGGTGTTCTTTCTGGTGTATTGGTCGCACATTGGTTTATGGGTTCCACACTCACACTAATATGGATAGGGTTTTTGTCTTTGATTCCTTCCCTTAGACCTCTTGTCTTCCTTTCATATGTCACACATAGTATTTCCTCAAACTGCTCCACAACCTAGACATCCTCTACCTATTCTTCATCACTTTCCAAGACTTCACTCACAGCTATGGCTCTCTTCTTATTGTTCATCTTGTATTGGTAGGGTGATCCACTGTGCTTTCTTCTAGTTATCTCCATGATCTTCTTGATCTAGTATTCCTTCATCATGATTAGATCCAAGGCCTCCTCCTTCTTTCCTTTATCCATCTCTTCTTCCATTTATTTGTCTCTTGTCAGTGCTTCCCCCCTTCCCCCATGCATGCAGCAAAGTTTAGTTGTTTGATGCCATTGTCATTACGCCTTTGTTATACAGTAAGATATTGATGGAAGTATACAACAATATGATATACCTACCTCTAGGTCCCTTCAAGAACTCTTTCTCTATTGCGTAGTAAGACTTCACAGTATCTACTGCAAACTCTGTGATAAATCCTGCAACAATGCTATCTAACCAGAAATCTACTACGCGTGTAAATTTATTGTCAACTTGTTGTAACTATGCGATCTCCACATAATTCCACTCTAGTTGTTTGATCCAATTTGTACAGTGGTTTTCTTTCAACCTCAATATCCACTCCTGCAAAACATGCGGGAAGTCACAGAAAAATACTTCATGCAAGTCACTAAATACGTACTTGTCCAAATATTTGCATGGTGTTAACTTCAGGTTTTTGTTATCTTTGTGCGCAAATTAAAGTTCCTTTGTTTTCAACTAGCTCTCAATCTCTGCCTTCATTCAGTTCCATGGTCTAAACATTGCCTTTTATATTCTCATTATTTTAATGTTTCCTCACTAGATCTGACATTCTTTTCCCAATTCTTCGACAGATCTCATTCACTCAATCCCATTTTGTTCCAACCAGCAACATAAACATTTGTTTGTTTTTCTACTTCTCTCTTTCTACCCTTCTTGGGATGACCCAGGTTCAGGTCTATATTGGTTTCCAACAAAACCCCTTTAAAACTATGGGCCTCTCTGGTAAACTAGAAGGAAACGTAGTACACAGAGTGCACTGTGCAGTCTCACTCGAGATAATTCTATTGGTGGCTGCAACACTCAAGTTCTTGTAGCCTGGGAATCAGTGGGGATATGGGATTAAACTCTGTGATCTTCATTACTTACTTTAACATTCAACTTATATTTAATACCCTACCATTCTTATTCATGCATGTAAAATAGCAGATCTAACTAGTCATTCACGCATTTGTATAACATCTAATCATTGACAGTAAAGGAAATACACAATATTCAATCACATAACACATGATTTAACGTGGTTCACCCCTCCTGGGATACTTCCACAAAGATTTGGTTTCTCTTCTCTTTTATTATGGTGTTTCCAAAACTGCAGTGTTATGTGCATTAAAATTATCCTCAGATAGGTCGATTTATACAATGACGCGGACTAGATCGCACCAGGCTCCTCGGCCTGTGATATAACCCTCAATATCTACTTTGTCTCCTCTCCTAAGCTCAAAACATTACATAACAGATCGGATTTACATTTGTTCTATCGTCGAACAACACAGTAACAATAACCAACCAAAATGGAACCATATTTCAATGACCCCCCCGAGAGCCCCAACCTAGACCTCCTAGGTACCTACTTATACATGTTTTTGTCTTACCAACCATTACATTCTCTTACTAAAATGATAACCCTATCATGGCTAGGTCTTCTTGCATGCTTTCCTCTTTTGCATGTGCGTCTATCTTGCACGTGTTTCTTTTCCTGCATGTGCATATTCCTTACATGTGATGATTTTCCTCAAAACTGGGCCTACGCCCAACACAGTTTCATTGGTTAATATAATAATACAAAAATAAGTAGTTTGTCTAAAAGGAGATCTTGAATCGTGTCCAAAATTTGGAGCTTACTGTCTAAAGAAACATAACACTCCTTCAAAAAGGATTTTGAAAAGATACTCTTGGTATAAATTCTATAAAAAAACACATAAGATTAAGCAAAATCTGCAAAACATTAAACACTAGTACTAGAAAAAATAATGATGACTATAAGATTCTTCCTAGCTCTCTGTGTAGGATTGAAAGGTATTTTTCTATAGCCAACATTTCCACATCTTCTTGTTTTTTTTTTAGTATCATATTCCTTTACCTCCTATACTAAGACCCAATAGACAGTATGGCATTTGAAGTAGCTGAAGTAGGACTTCTACCTAGATTCACAACCATTTTTTAAAGGGAAACACACTCGTATTTAAGGGATTGTATTTCCTCTATAGACTATGCAATGTTTCCAAGATGAAGGTATATTTGTTATTTCTATTTTTTTCTTAAGAATTCATCCTACCAGTAATAGAGAAAATCCAATTCCTATTATTTTGGATAAAATATTCCTAGCTCCTTAGAATTATGTGAATATCAGTGGTTTCAAAAAATGGGCATCTCTTAGAATGTGTGTGGTCTATTATGGAGGCACTACATAAAACCTGCAAAATCTCACTACCACTACCCACTGCTAACATACTACCATAATAATTAACTAGATCCTTATCCAACATTCCCTTGAGAAATTAACAATAGAACAAGAGACTAACCTTTTGATTTTTCGGCATATAAATAGAGGTTCACATGAGGCTTTAGAAGAAACAAAATTTGAGATATGATTTCAAGCCATCCATAACAAACCAAGAAGTGCCCAACACCAAAGCCACTAATACACCAAACATAACCTTTGAGTGAATGAGAGTCCCATGAGAGTGAATTATAACTCATCTAAAGACTGGAGGAGAAGCCCTAATTTTAACTAGGATGGAGTAGATAAAGAAAACACAAAGAAAGAATCCATAGAGACTCCCCAAATTGCATACCTAAATCTAAATCCATTATACCACCTACAATAAAACCCAAATATGAGTGTAATTGATGAACCTTCTCCCACATTAAATTTTCAGTGTGTGAGGGTACTACGGAGGTTACGCACTTTGAATTCCATGTTCTAATATTAAAGTTTCCATGCTATTTGATGTTCCATTTATCTCTCATGAAAAACAAATAAATAATTATGGTTTGAAACTTGAGGGTGGGGGAAGCCGGCACCCCACTTTTAGTTCTTAAGGCTCCATAATCCATCTAGAGGCCATGTTGGTTAGATGAACTACATATTTGTTGAGCTCCCTTAGAATGTAATAATATTCAATGATTACAATACTACTAACTTCCTTTTATATCCTCTTAACAATTCTTACTAGTTTTCCATCACTCGGAGAGGAATTTCTATACATGAATTTAATAATTGATTATGAATCCCTAATAGGAATTAGAATTCTAATATAACTTTCATTGAAAATATTCAACCCTTGAACATGATCCAATGCCTCCACTTGGTTTCTTGATGCTTGATCCAAGTGGATATCGGTGGCCACCCACCTCTTCCACTGACTCAACATGGTTTTCCATCATGGCAATTTAATTATGATTTTTTAGGATTTTCTGGGTCCTAAACTTTCAAGACCGTTTTGAGGCCCTAAATGATGTTTTTTGGGAAATTTCAGGGCCTGGGATAGAATTAGACATATCATGCCATGGTACAATATTTTATTCCTTAGTTAGATATTTCCAGTGAGCTACTATGCATGCCAAAAAAAGATTGTATGTGAAAGTTACACCCCTAGGAAGTTGATGTAGAAACTAACCACCTTGGCCCAAAAACACCTTTGTGTTGCTTCATCTCCAAGGTTTAGGGTTTTGGGCCTTTGATGTTCTTGTTTTATGTTAAAATTCCATCATTTCAGCCTCTTGTATTATATTTTGTGAATGAACATAGCCGACATCTCTTTCTCTCTTCAAAAATAAGCTACCATGATTCTAGTGAGTTTATGTTCTACAATATTCCACTATTTTATTCATTAATAGAATTTGGGTTTTCATTGTATTATTGTGATCTCTGCTATATTCATACATGTGTTTCATTTCATTTACTATTCCATCTATATCAATTCTCTACCCAAACCCCATTCAAAGATATTTTCCTTATTTCCTTTGGGATTGAGAATGATCCCCACTGCACCTACCCGCTTGGAATTTTCTTGTTTATTTTCTTATGCAATGATGTTATGTTTGATTTCTCAAGATATTGGATCCAAGTTGGGCTTAAACTATATTCATCAAAATAATAACCTTTAGGGTGAGAGAGATAAATGTCTCAGCCTTAGGATTCTTCAATTTAATTAGAACTATGAGATTTATTCAATAATAAATTACACTACCACCCCCATATGTTTCCCATGTGTTTTTCACAAATACATATAATACAATGTAACTCAACATAATCAAATTTTTTCTTCTTCATTTTCTCAATTATTAATTGTAATACAATTGTTGTGCCATTTAAAACTCAAGTAATGAATGTTTCATTAGATCACGTTATTATGAATCCTTCATTTCTTGATATAAGTGATTATAAAATTATTATTATTATTATTCAAAATTTGTGTTTGGGTGAAGTCAATGGTATTTGTTTCTAGGAAAAAAAATTATATTTAATATTTCAAATTAGAAATCAAAATATATATTAGCATAGCCTCTTAGATCTTGCTCAAAATTCAGAAAACTCTACAACCTACCCAACTTCTACTTGTTACAATCATCTAGGAAACATGATAGGTCCATATGTTATACCTCATCTCTCAATTTATAAGAACAATGAAAAATAATCATTAATCTCTTTTACAAATCCATGGGAATGTGAATAAACATACTAAAATCCTTGATTCTATTTTGGGGTTTCTCATATTCTAAAAAGAAACATATTACCTAGGTATTCCCCTATCATGTAGGGGACATTGATGCATGGATTAAATATCTAGGTTTTCACTTAAAAGAATATAAATACAAGAAAGTGGACTAGTTATGACTTTTGGAAAAGATGGAGAAGAATTTAAACATTTGGTATAACCATTGGTTATCTCAAGGAGGCAGACTAGTCCTAGTGAAATAAATTCTTTAATACATACCCAAGTATTGGATGTCACTGGAATGGATATCGAAATGAATCCTTGACAACATAAGACAACTCTTCTTTCATTTCATTTGGTCTAGTGAAGAAGGAAAGAATAAATTGGTACTATCCTCTTGGAAAAGGCTTGTTTTCCAAAAATCCTTGGGTGGATTGGGGTTGAAGAATATAATTTTGTTCTCAAAGGCTCTTGGACCTAAGAATATATGGAGGATTATTCATAGAACTGGGATTTAAAAATTAGTTAAAAAATCTAAATATATCCCACAAGACTCTATAGAGTATTGCATCAACAAGACCCCCAAAAATATTCAAAATGCATCCATCATTTGGAAACCAATTATTTTATCCTTTCACTTGGTTGGAAATTGGTTAGTATAGAAAATTGGAAGGGGATAAAAATTACTTATATGATTATATGCCTTGATAGGATGCAAGGAATCTCATAAAATTCCTAATCATTTGATCCAAGAACTCAAAATAAAATGCTATCAAACTCTAAGATAGATTTCCCAAGGAAATAAAGACATAGGGTAGTAGTGCTAGATTTCATGGTGGGAGATTGGACTTAGAGAAGAAGATGCAGACATATGGGAGAAATATACTCAAAAAATCCAGTAATCCTTTGTGAACTTAACAAAGGAAGATGATCAACTTGTTTGGTCTCTGAATCCCACAGGAAGCTACGAGCTGAAAATTGGGCACAACAACTTAGGGGGGCTGTGAAGAACCATGGATCTAGTGGTGGAAAAATATTTGGAAGTTCAAATGCCCAGCAAAAAAAAATCTTCATGTGGCTCCTCATGTATAACAAATCCCTTACTTTGTATCTTATCTAAAATATAATTTTCTAAGGGCCTAGCAGACGATTCCTGTGTAAGATAGACTATGAAGCAAACTCCTACTTGATCTTGTCTTATAGTTACACAAAAGAGGTATGAAGAGAAGAACACAAAGTCACAGGGTTAAAAAATGCATGGAATGGTTATTCAATTGATAAGTCCCTTAAAATATGGATCTCAAACAATAAAAAATCAAACTTCAAATCCCTCCCTCTCACTATTCCATGGGGAGTTTGGTTAGCAAGAGACTCTATATTTTTTAAGATAAAGAGATGATCCCCTTCAATGTTCCATGCAAATTATGAACACAATCGCTTCTTTCCCTCAACAATCAACTTCCCACTTCCATATCCACAACTCCCATGAAACAATAATGAGGATATGCATTGTTCTTACTTTGATGAAGCGGCTCAAGGGAGCCCCAAAAGGGGTGTATTCTTCATCTACCAGAGGACCACAAAATCTCCTTTTATACTAGCATTGGAAATGAAACAATTTTTTTTTTGTGAATTATTGGCCCTCAAGCTCATCCTATGTTTTACTCAATAAAAAGGAATTTCCCACCTTCATATTTATTGGAATTCTTTGTTGGTTATACAATGGATGAAAGGTGCATTCACTTTGGAATACTTCACTTTAGAATATTTATTTCAAGACATCAAGTGCATCATTACAAATTTATCTCACATCAAATTCTAACATGTGTATA